>JAYRBW010144855.1:0-14799 GCA_036023295.1 Invenusta paracnida | reverse complement strand
TAAATAAGGCTTAGGGGATAAATATGTCGAGAAGAATAAGAAATAAGATGTGTTAATATTTTTATTTTATAAAAAAAAGTACAAAAAATGCGTCATATGACGGCTTCGCCCTTCTAGTGTTAATAATAATAATGGAGTTATAACTCACACTTTTTAATTTTAAACAGAACATTAGTGACTAGGGAACCTTCTTTCATAGTAGTAGTTAGCTTTCTGCATTTCTATTGAAAGATTATTATATGGCGAGATAACTTCACTCTAAGATATACAGTGTTCTCTGAAGATGTTTCAAGTGTCTTTGGTAAACACCTTTCAAATATTTTATATATTTTAATATTATTACGAACTATGCATATACTAATAAAGAAGGGATAGAATCAATACTAAACTAATTTTGATTCATAATTTATATATTTTATTTATTTTAAATAATTCTAAATAAAGAATAATTAATATAATCTAATGGATAGACATTTTAGGATCACTGAATTGTCTCGTATTTTATCTATAATTCAATACAAAATAAAGATCTAGATTATAGCGATGAGTCATCATTAAGTAGTGGCAATATCTTTGTTGAGACAAGCGATACACTACAAGCTTACACACCACTAATTATTCAGTGTACACTATTCCTAACTATTGCGATGTTTATGAGCGACAGACATTTGGAACTCACTGTGACGCCAAGAAAAGAGACAGAACTGACGGCCTTCTGCAGTGGTCCAGATCGGAACTCTGTGATGTTCCAGCGAGGTCCCGAGAGCCGTAGTTGCTTCTTAAGTGCCAGAGCCACGGACCAAATAGCGTCGAAGGCGTAGCCATGAAAAAAGTTAGAGTCGTAGATTCGTCTGTACTGGTTGTAGAATGCTGTGTACATCTGAGGAGTCTGGAGAATCGGAAGAGAAGTGAGCAAACGTATTCACGAACGAATAAAGATGGCGGCTCCCATCGATATCAACACTGGACAGTTAGCCATGAATGCAATAATAATAAATTGAAAGTATTCTTGGATTTTATAAAACAATTTGTCTACAGTTGACTACTGAACATACATATCTAAAACTAATAATACATATTAAATATTATTTTAAATTTTAATGTAATACATGTTTAGACAGTATTATTGCTTTTCTATGTATAAAGACTCTAGATGTATATATCAAATTATGTAACACATTTTATATCATTATATTGTATAAAACAGCAAATAGATTTGAAAACTAGTTTAATAAATATTTAAATTAAAACTCTTTACCTATACTAAATAAAATATGTATGCAATATAATAATAAAGTAACACTGTTAAAGAATGAAAGTGACAATGGAAATTTTGATGTATTTTAGCATTTTCTATTTAACTTATTTACATTTTTAAACAATTTTCACATAACAATATTCTTATCTGTAGTCTAAATTTACAAATATCATCATAATTTAATTTAATTTAATTTAATTTAATTTAATTTAATACAAAATAAATAAAATAGAATAAACATATTTGAAAAATGCAAAATATAAACGTATTAATGTGTTTATTTGTATGGTTTTCTATTTAATCTATTTACATTTTTAAACCATTTCACATAATAATATTCTTATCTGTAATCTAAATTTACAAATATTATCATAATTTAATTTAATTTTTTTTTAATAGAATAAACATATTTGAAATATGCAAATATAAACGTATTAATGTGTTTATTTGTATAACATTATAGCTATACAGATTCTAAAAGAAAATTAGTCTTCAAATTACTTTAAATATTTACTTATTAAGGTAAGTATTCACTAGTTAAAGCG
Organism: Invenusta paracnida; assembly: GCA_036023295.1. Classification (NCBI taxonomy): domain Eukaryota; kingdom Metazoa; phylum Platyhelminthes; order Proseriata; family Coelogynoporidae; genus Invenusta; species Invenusta paracnida. The sequence goes on along the minus strand of JAYRBW010144855.1, from coordinate 12,996 downwards.
TACATAAAAAGTAATGTTAATAGTTTCATTCTAATTCTGCCTATATCAAACTTAGGATACAAATATTGTAGTAGGTATATATCTTTCAGAATATAGTATAAAGTATATTTTATTAAACTTGTGATCACCGATCGTCTGTATCATCATTAATTAAAATATATTTGTCAATTGCATAAATTGATTTTTTCAACGACAAATTTAGAACAAAAAGTTTAAAATGATCGAATATTCCTTTTCAAAAATGTTACACTTAGAACCCAATATTATATGATATTGATTATCCTACTATATTTACTTGTGTCTATTTTTATGGAAACATAAATTGTGTATAAACAATTCGTTTTACAGCTGTGTGCAAGACACTTGGTTGATATCTGGTAAGCGCTGATAACAGTGGCGTTGTAGAAAATATTGCGATAAAGCTCTCATGAAGACTTTTCTAATAGTTAGATCACAGAAGAGATGAAAGGCTCGATAATCTGATGTAATTTTCGCTTTTGATCCGTGTTCGCCTAGAATATATTGTCGTTCCTAAACATAAATAGGACTTTGTATATACATCTATATATACAGGTAGGTTTTTGATTTCAAAATTGAATTTTGGAGAACATTTTATTAATAGTGACTATCGATATAACAATTGATAGTATACATAAAGAGGTACCTCCAGGTAGTTCAACAGAAATGCATATTTCTTATAAGCACCCAAGTAAAAAAAGAGAGTAAATTTAGTAAACACCACACTAAGATCAAGTAAACTTAGTCAGTATCACACTAGGATCAAGTAAACTTAGTCAGTATCACACTAAGATCAAGTAAAGTTAGTCAGTATCACACTAAGATCAAGTAAAGTTAGTCAGTATCACACTAGGATCAAGTAAACTTAGTCAGTATCACACTAGGATCAAGTAAACTTAGTCAGTATCACACTAGGATCAAGCAAAGTTAGTCAAGTAAGATCTTAGTGATCTTAGTCACATTAAGATCAAGTAAAATTATTCAGTATCACATTAAGATCAAGTATAGTTATTAAGTACTACACTAAGATTAAATAAACGTAGTAAGTAGGTACTTAATAGTATCGAAACTAAATTTAGTAATCACCATTACAAAACACAGAAAACTTAGTAAGTGCTAAACTAAAAGACTAATAAACTTAGCATCAAACTAAAGCATATTAAACTAAGTAAGTGCTTATTAAGCAAACTTCATTAAAACTTCTATGCTGACGATCGACTTAGTAAGTACCTACTAAGTTCAGTACTTTTTTCTTTGTTACACTATTAACAAGTAGTTACTATGGAGTCTACCAATCTCTAATTTCTAAAGGTGTCTAAAACAGCTACGTCGAAAGCATTTCATTGGTAATTTTTTACTATGGTATTATACAGTTGGATTTATAAACAAATAGTATGAGAATGAAAAGAAGACAAAAGCTAGAAACTGTATATTAGTAGCATATTATAAAATTATAAATATGTAATAAAGTAGTATATTAATAAATATTTTACATCGACAATATGTCATACCGTAATATATTTTCGGATTTAAAGCAAGCGTATTTTAATATCTAAGCAGTAACAAACACAATATTTTTTCTATTGTGTAAACTCTTACTCGTTAAGACGTTTTTAACTGTAACATATGTAAATTATAGATATATAAATAGTAGTTTATAGATATTACATGATATTTAGTTAAATATTACTTTGAAAGATTAAAAATTAAGAATATACATTAACTTGTTAAAAAAGATTTTGTTTTATAATTGAAGATCAGTTAATTATATTTAGTAATAATATAAATACAATAATTCAAAATCATGCTTCATTTATTTGATACTTAATATAGATATAAAGTGGTTCTAACTTATTGTATTTTCAGTATAGACTTATTCAGTTGCAGTTTCTTTATAACATGTCATTCAGTTTTATGACCGTTATTTTTAAACTTGTTTTAATGAAGTGACATTGAGAGATGTATTATTATAAACGCAAATTAGTGATATGTGTGAGGATATCGAAACTGTCAAAATGTTCACTTATTCAGAAGCGTTAAATATTTAGTAAATAAAGCCCCTCTCCACGTCATCTTATATAGTCCATAACGTTTGCTGCCAATGCTAATGAAGTCAATCAAACTCTTATTTAAGTAGTTCACAACTAATGTTCAATTAGAGGACAGACTTCAGGACAAGATCAAACTTTATTTATCCTTATTTTAAACTTTCTTTGTAAATATCATTTTGGCATGAAGAGAGTATATACACATAAATAAAAAGACAACTGCTTTTTTAATTTGAGAAATAATGTAGGAAATGAACGGCATTATATCTAATTAAAAGTAATATTTTGGAATTATTCTGTGGAAAATACAAATTATCGAAATAAATGTTTTAATTTGTTCTGTTTTTTTAGCTATCTACTATCGACTATATTTTAAATCAAAATCTTTAATGTTATGTTGTATTTTATTTCTAACCGGGTATATACTAAAATTATAGTTTGCTTAACAACTTAAAGATATTGTAAAATATTCAATGTAATAATATAGTAACACTTCAATATGTATCTAGAACAAGTAGAACATTTACCAATAGTTTAGGATAAAATGTCATTGAAGAATTAATCCATTATAAATATCGTTTTTTAATATGTATGTATTTCATATTATATAATTTATAATGTGTAAATTATGTTGACATATTTGAGTTTAAATAAACAATTTTACTGTTAAAAGCTTTTTTTATATTTTTGCATATAAGTGTACATTTTGCATATTGCGTTTTTTCCATATTATTAATTTAATAAATTGTTTTAGTTTTTAAATATTCATATACTATAAAAACAGTATAGACATATTATATATTACGAGCTAGTAATCCTGTTCAAATACTACATGGCATAAACAAACTTTTATTATTGGTATTATATCCTATCCTACCTTGCGATGTAACAAATCTCCGATAAAATGTACAGATCTGTCAAATACTCAAATCGAAACTATACATTTGTAAATACATAAATTTAGTTATTAATTCTGAGTTCAGATAGTATCTATGTGCTTTCCTTACAAGCATGCAGTAACCAGATATATCTGAAGTGTATAATTTCCGTAACATCCCAACATTTGTTACATTAAAATGAACAACATTTAAATTCAAAATAATATTTATTTATATATGAAATGTATAAAATTAGTTTTAATTAATTAATTACGATAGTTTTCATGAGGGAGATTATAAAGTTTCCTTTGAAGTGTTGTAAGAATTATAATCTGTACTTAACTACCATACAATTTAAATTTTAAAAAAGTAAACTTATATAAACATAAGTAAAAGATTTTAAATAAATGTACTACAGAAAAAAAACGAAATTAAATCAAATATATATGTTCTAATTCTCATATAGGGATTTCTAATTGTTCATTAGTTAAAAGGTAGTTATAATCCAATAAATACCCAATTTACATAAGTAACGTATAAAGACATTAAGTAATTATTTTCAATATAAGAATAAATAAGCAAAATAACCATATGAATCCAAAATTTAAAATTTAAAAGACAAGCCGATAACACATAACATGATAGGCTCTTTTCACACATGATAGGCTCTATCACACAACATGATAGGCTCTTTTATAAAAAACGGAATGCATTAATTATTGAAATATCCAGAAATAGTTAAAATATATCTTTACATAGATTTACAGTACTTCATTTAAAAGGTACTTAAATATTGTGATGGGTAAATATTTAATAAGATTTGTATACATTTTTCAATAATTATAATGCATATTATTGAAGTCATTAAATACATTTACGAAATTTTTAGTAAGTATTTACAGCAAACTTTTTATGGTCAATAGATGAGCTTGTTTGGCTGAGTACAACGTAGTAACTAATGTCAAACTATAGTTGCTAATGAAATCTTTTGAATTAAATTAAATTAGTTCATTATGCTTTTATATTAGAAATAAATTCGTTATTATTCGGTCATTTAAGTAAAATAGTAAATATAGTTTAATATGCACAAATCCAGATTGGATATCATAACAGATATTGTACCTATTTATTTTCATTATAATTGAAAAGCAGAATGTATAAATATGTGACATTATGAGAATAATTAACAAACTATATACTTGTAAATAAAATTATAGTTCATAAATTAAATATCCGTCCTAATAACCACCTTTACCAGTAAGGTGGATACTTTTAAAGAAGCAGTAGTCGTTGTTGTTCAAACAATTTTCGACAATTATTGCACAACAATCTGCTCACCACCGAATTACCATTTACACATATTATGTTAATTTTGTCGTTTACGCTTGTGAAGAAATGGACGCATGTAACGTGTTCACGATAGCAGGACGTTGCTATGGCAGAGGATGTTCACGAATGCCGCATATTGTGAGACAGTTTTAGTGTTTTACTGTAACTGTTGACTAGTTCGAATTCTTCTGGTCATCGTTGAAGTGTTAAAAACCTTGGTCAGGGATTCAACAAATATGCCTACCTCCACATCCAACACGTGAAAAGGCCTTTTGATGGTCATCTCTAAGTATAATCTACGCATTTTATGTGGAAATATGTGTTCATTGCCGAATACATTGCTTCAATTCATATTCTTTACTGCACCACGATATAATATAAACACTTGACTTATTTTGATAGTATGTCAAAATGGATAATGGTTTACAAGTTCGTCCTTAATTGAAGAATCTCCGATAAATATCATCAGCAGTTTGAAGTTACTTTCTGCGTGTTCACTTAGTGTAAAACCAGAAAGTGAGCAGTTGGAAAGAGCGAACACAGTATGTATCGTTCTGTGTTGCCGACCACGAGGCTCTGTCGTCGCATTGTTACTGGAACGTATCTTTTGCCGTTGCTTAAAGTGGACAATATAGAAAAGTCACGATGGAGGCACCATCAATTAAATATTCAAATATGTCACTATGCATAAAAATAGTTATTTCTGTTAATTCACTAATGTTTATATTGTGTAATTTTTTGTAAACTATCGGTCCAGTCATAATTTTATATATGTTTAAATATAAGAGTATGTGCGCGAAAAAAACTTTAATTGATATTTTGTATTTGATTTGAATATTGTCAAATCACTTAAATAACATTTAACAAGTTATTATTTAGCTGTCATAGACTCCAGAAAAAACGGTTGTCTATAGATGAACACTCAGTACATCTCGATGTTGCAGAATAAGTATTATTGATGATACATAGCTCAATTTCTTTGACCGATTCCCAAGAAAGGTTATGTAACTTTTATATTTGGATGACACAGTATCATAAAATGAATTAGAAGACAGTATATATATTAGTATATAAAATTGTATTACCAAGATAAGAAGGATACCATATTGTATCTGACTACTATAATAGTTCAGATGGGTGTTAGCACTCAAGTGTTTCAGTATATTCATAAAAAGAAATAGTATGAACATCAAAACATAGTCTACCGGGCATTAAAAAGGGTTAAAGCTTCCAATTATAGCAGAGCAAATGACTCACAAATCCCGAAACTGTAGTGTGCACTTCAGCAGAGGAGCTGTCAATGTCAATCAGCTCGGTGACCAGATGATACCGGGCGGCTTCGAGCACCTCCTGAGGCCTGCAGTCACCCTTCTCGAGCCACCATTCCTCACGAGACTTCGTTTTTGCTCCATGATCGTCGCCAATGATCCAGACGTACTTGCGTCCGTAGAGACCCATTTTGTACACCTGAGGGATAGTGCAACACAACTAAATAGAAAACAAACATATAAGAAGAAAATATTATACAGACTGATTATTGAGTAGCTGCTCAATTGTTGTCAGCGTTCAACTAATCTATAATTAAATCAATAGCTGAGATATATAACAATAATTTTTTAATTTTAAATGCAAAAAATTGAATTTGAATCAATTATATTTACTGTGGATATTATTGATATCATAAGAGAAAAATTTATCAGTGATTTTGACTTATATTTTTATAGTTATTTGGAAAAAAAGAGATAATGAGAGTTTCAACCAACCTGGAGTTCATCTTTTCATCCAGGATAGTCAGTGTTATTTTTAAGAATACATTTGCACTGGCAAATCTATATACCACTGTGGCTAAACTTATATAATTCGGAACTTGTAAAGTGCAAGTGCCAAGAGCCTTTAAAAATACCGAAGCAATGTATATAAAAATACTGAAATAATGTACTGCAAGATGAGTCATTTTGTGCGAAGACTGAAAGTAGATAGTAGTTGTGGTTTCCGAAGCTTTAATCAAATGCACTCGTGGTTATTTAATTACTGTTGAACACTTCATTATAGACTTGTTGATCATGTTTTTAAATCTTGGTTCATGTAAACTACTAAATAAACGTTTTTGACTTTATCGTACAAAGATGTATTAATGAGAATACTTCAAAATAAGTAAATTGTCATAAAAATAAATGCTCTCACATTTAACAAAACTTCTGTTTTATAGAAAACACTTTTTAATGAAATGAAAAATTGTCGATAGAACATTATGTGAAGCAATAATAGACCGCTATGGGACTTCGGCTTCAATACGATATCCTTGGCAATTTTACAACAAATAAACAAGTTTTTTTAATATATTCTTTGTAGCAATCATTTCGAAGTAATTTGTGCCCTTTACAATTTTATTTTTATGCTAGGCAGAGGAATTGAAGTTTAAAATTCAACAGAAACCCTTCTGAAAGGGTTAAAGAATTGAAATTGAAAGATAGAAAACAGATTCTATCTGTATTTTTTCCTTAACCAATACACAAGTTGTTTAGTATGAAATCCATGTGCAAACGTAGTAATTTTCATATAACCTATATGCGAGAAATTTCACCTAAAAACAATTAAAATAGCTGTCTATATTATTCCGCAATCATATTTTATTCTACAAATATTTATGTTTTTGTATCATTTTATTTGATCATTGAGGGTTTTTTTTCATTTAGATTCACTTCAAAAGTATTTTCTGATATTTTTACTATCGATACATAAAAATGTCAATATTAAGAATCTCTAAAAAGCTATGTTACTTTATGTTAATATGTTTTAAAAGAAAATATAACAGTTAAAAAATATAAGTTTCAGTATAATTTAAATTGTTACCTTTTAGATTATAATTATAGGAGCCTCTTTTTAATACCTACTTTATCACAAATTTCCACACGAAATGTGAAAAGCGCAAACTTAAATTGAAACGTATGTCAGTTAATTTAGATTAATATTTTTTTATCAATGTGTGAAGTAGATGTCTTCAAATGTGTATATTCGAGTTAAAGTTTTATTTATTGCTTATAGTAGGCACTTTTGGTAAATTCGTAAATCTATTAATACTAATAATTTGTTATTAAAACTTTAGTCAAATAATGCTTTATGCACAGTAAAATACTCATTTAGTAAAATTTTCTCTTAGTATAACTAAATAAATGTAGTAAGTTTTAGAAAACTTGTTTACGATATATTAAATGATTATCAAATATTGGTGATGGAATTATTTCAGACGATACATATTCCATTTGATTGTATATGTAAAACTTATTAAACATAGGTGTACAACATTTTACTATGGACAAAATATCAATACCTTGCTTTTAAAAATCAATGATGAAAACGCTGTAATTGATTTAGGATATAAATATGATCTTTCTATCCATAGTTTGGTATCAAGATTAATGACTTATATGCAAATGGTGTATATATTTCTAATAAAGCATACCTTTAATATAGTATTTATTCTTGCATAGGCATTTGAAATAAAGTGTTTATTATTCTGTTTTCTGATAATTTTTATAAGTAGCATTTATAAGTAATCAAATTTTATGATAAAGACATTATAATGAATTGTTTAAAATGTATGTGTATAGCTACATACATATCCGCAACTATGTTATTTAACAAATCATTTCAAACATTATTAAAATGTCAGGAATAATTGTACTAATGTAATGTTCACATCAAAAGCAGATATTATCAATAATCTTTCTGATATATATGTATAGTTAAAATACTGTCATCCTTTTATGTTCCATTCATGTGTTAATAAAACGTTGCAAGTCATTTTTAATGATGTCACTTTCAAGTGGATAGTAATTACTTTCATCAGTTTTTAGACATAAGCTGCACTAAGATTATAATTTCTAAATAATGAAAAATGAATACCTTTTAGAATGATGTCTAAATGCATCAAAGTAACGGAAGAAAAAAATGAAATTAGCATTCAACAACTTCATACTTATCGTAATCTTATTAAAATTATATTACTTTTTTGCTTAATATTATAAGTGAAATCATTTTTTCAATTTATTATCATAACAAGATATTTTTGGTGAAAAATGAGCTCACGTATTACAAGATAATATCAAACATTTATTAAAGCATTCATAAAAATAAAAATAAATATAATTCAAATATTATTAATGAAAATATATATTTTATCAAATTGGTAAATACACATTTATTTATTATTTATGTAATCCAGTTTTGTGATGAAATAAGGATATTTGATAAAACCCTTATTAATAAATACATTTTAAATATAATCTTTTTTGTTTGCTTTAACAGCATGTATTCTAACAGCAAGATTTCTTTCGGCATTGCCACTGCAACTATTGTAACTTTGCTTGGCAAATGTTCCAGATATTTTGTTTAAGTTACATTCATGATTGTGCAAATTTACACAACTTATCAAAATTATATATTATTATTGATTAACAGTTAGGTATGTCGTTTTTAAGTTAAATTATATTATATTACATAGTCAAAAGGCGTACATAGGTAACAATAGCATATTTATTACATTGTAAATATCCTATATTTATTACAGGTATAGTTTCATCAAAGGGATTCATTTCAATTCATAACTTGTTACAGTAATCTTATTAAGAAGGGATTTTTTCAAATTGTTTTGAAAGTTTCAGTTTAAAATATTATGCATTTATAATGTTTATAACTACCAATGTTTTAATAATGATAAGATGACCACTGTTATATAACACAAATTCTTCCAAAACTGAAGCATTTCAGGTAATATAAATTTTAAATGATATTCCAAACATTATTGTTGAAAACTATTAAGCTTTTTACATAGATTTATTAACAGTTGAAGATAACATTAAATCAATTATTATTAAGTAAAAATAAAAAATTCTAAACACTTAATATTTTTAACATATAATATTGTTAGAAATAGTCCGACTATCACTTGATTTATAAATGCACATATATATATAGTTTAATATAAATGTCCAAGAAATTGACAAAAGTATTATTTACAGTTGTCTACGTAAAAACACGATCACACTCGCATGCAATCAGTAGTAACTTTTCTCCAGTATATAATTATATCAACTTTCTTGGGACATTAAGTCTATGTATGGATAGCGCATGGATTACCTCAAAATTTAATGAGCACGGCGTATGGCTAAACATAAATCAGGTTTGTGCACAGCGGATTACCGGTTATGCGTGTATCGTTCTCAATCATGGAAACATCTTATTAATTAATATTCTATTATTTTATTCGCTTTTCCAGCCAAGCTTTGAATATATCTGCTAACCACCTGCAGTTATTTTCATAAACAAATTTAATAGCTCTAAGTTACATATCCGTTGGTTTTATATTTATTAACTGAATAGAAAAAAATCTATTCCAAACCTTGCCTCAATATCAGTACAGAGTTATTGTGCCAAAACATATGTTGGTTGTACGTACTTTGCAATAAAGTTTATTTTCATTTTGGAATTTATTTATTCGTTTTTATATTAGTCTTAAAATAAAGTAGTCCAATTTCATGGAGAATTGATTTTCATGGATTTCCACATTACGTATAAACATATTATTAATATACACAGTTTCAGCTATTATTGATTATGTATGCAGTTTAAAACTCATATTAAAAGACCCGAAATCTGTTGCAAAATAATGTTTTAAAAACTGATAGCAAGGAAATATATTAAATCGTTTTTAAAATTTATAAATCCTACTTTAGTTACAACTTACAACTGTTACAAATTCTTGAATATTGAAAACTTATTTTAAAATGTATATATACACGCATGTAACATTTATTGAAATACAATAATTGTTATTGAAAAAAATGTGCAACTCGATGCATATGTAATCAATCCAATCAAAACTTTATAAATACTTACTCTACTAGTAAACGAAAAACAGTATACTATATATTTCTTTAATATGTTTTAATGTTAATATCGACATTTCAATAGAATACATATTTTACGTAGCTCTGTGATTTTTTAAATCGATTGAACGATATCACCAAGCCACTAATGTTCATTCTCAAATATAGACATGATATAAAAATATTAGTAACGATTGCTTAAATTAATCGATAAAAAATAAAATATAACAACGAATTTAATAATTTTTAAAAATATTCCCATTCGTGTGTATCGATCTATCATTTACTATATTAAAAAGTATCATAACAACTTTTTTTCATGTAAGTTTGAAAAAATTAATTGCGTATTTTGAGCAAAAACTAATGGCTAATAATAATACTCATATTATACATATATTATATTTATAAAACAAATCCGAAAAATCATAAAGTTTTTTTCTTTTTAAACGAGTTAAGTAAGTTAATTAGACTCAAACTTAGATACTATCCCAGTCATCTTAAAGACTGGCTTTCTTAAACAAAGAATGATTAATATATATTACTGAGCTATTTGCCATATTTAACATGAGCATTTACTTGACAATGTTTTATACTCCCAGTTAAAATGCCCTGTTAAAATTCCCTATGCATATTATTATTGGATAATTAATTCAAAATATATTTTATAATGTACATTACTGGATTTAATTTATAGCACAGCAATAGTGAACACTTGTGACACACTTGTTTAGTAAAAATTCTGGACAAGAATGTATGAATCAAACGTTATTTAAGAAAATGGTAAAATAAAAAGATGCGACGAAAACTGATAACCTTGACGATTCTAGTCCTAATGGTCTACCAATTCAACTATGTAAATGTTCTAATATTCGTTTGCCATTCGAGAAGTAATCATGTCTCGTACGTGTTTTATATTTAGAATGTCACAGCTAAATGTAAAATCGAATATTAACATATGAATAGAAGATACAATAATATACATTTTTTATGTCCTGGACACGCGCCAGTACAGATGGACAGGTAAATGTCCGCTTATGGGATATTATTTTGAATTTTCTTATTAATGGATTTATACCTTTGGTTTGTTCACATTAGTGTCAAATAGCAGAATTTGATGTGAGTGATGAATGTAAGAAACGTATATGTGGCATGGGAAATAGTCAGTTAAAATCGAATGACAAATGTATTTTATACGGATTATTCATTTTATCAAAAATTGTAGTGCTTAATAAAGTAAAATTAAAAAAAAAATTAAGTAAATTTTAATGACACTTCACCACACAACTAAAGTATCTAAGTTAAAATTTGTGTTAATTATATAGATAATAATAAACAATAAAACTGTAAGAAAACCAATCTAAAAATTAATCATAAAATATAAATGACATTATTTTCTGAAAAATAGTTTACGCGATTTGGTTTAATATAGTTCGTATTGTATTGCCTATATAAGGATCATTAAATACATATTTAATATAAAATAATGTATTGGGAAATCCTATCTTTATTCTTAGTAAAATATTGTAAATATATAATATAGATACTTTGAAACATCGTGTATATTATCGAATACTTATCGTTATATTACAACTATTGCGTGATAGTCTATTTAAAAATAACATAAAATCTGACAATTTCAAGTTACGCTACACTGTTATTTATAAATGCTTATTTGGATCCAAATATATATTAATTTTTATTATTATTATTATTATTGTTATAATATTAGTATTAGTAAATTATAATTAGTGACTAGGTACGGTAGAACTGTAATTTATACTACACGTATTTCTATCCAAATAAGCATTTATGAATATCAGTTTAGCATAAGTTGTTTTTGTAACCAGCTTTATTACCAACGAATACATGTCTAAAAATGTCATCTCTTATTTCTTATACCTAGATAGTCTATATATACGCAATACAAGTATTACAATAGCAACTGTTTAGCCTATATTGTTGGTATAAAAGTGTTCTTTTATTTTTATATTATACAATACTTAAATATCACATTTTATTTATTCATAAGAAATATAACATGGTCAAATATCTCAACAGTTACATATAATTATCTAAGTAATTTAAGAAGTTTATCCAAATTAGCAAGAAACGTCGAACATAATATGAAATGTCAAATTACTACTTCTAAATTATGTATTATTATGATATCACTTTCCATTGAACTCAATTATATGTATTATAATATCATGTAGACTACTAATACAATATTCAAGTCAACAATAAACATAACATGTACATCATACTAAACCAAAACATGAATCCATGTTTTATATCCATTAATTACTTCTGAACAATTACACATGTTATGTTTAAAATAATATTTGATTATACATGATACATTTATGCAGACCCTCTTTCTTTTTTAATTAGGCAAAGAATAATCATGTTTACTTGTCAAAGTTTGACAGTTTTCTAGAAAGTGTAGGCTTGCTTTACTTTACATATATATATAATTATTTGATACAAGTCAGGCTTTGTACACGCATTATATAATTTGATTAAAAGCGATGAAGCATACATTGATTTAATGGAAATTTAGCAATTAATACGGTAAAAAAGGTAAAATCGGTTAATTATTGGTGTGCTTCTTCGATAATTTATTCGACTATGACATATTTTGAAATCGTTCCTATAAATTGTGTAATATCTCTGTACATATCTCTGTACATATCTCTGTACATATCTCTGTACATATCTCTTACATATCTCTGTACATATCTCTGTACATATCTCTTACATATCTCTGTACATATCTCTGTACATATCTCTGTACATATCTCTGTACATATCTCTTACATATCTCTGTACATATCT
>JAYRBW010144844.1:4667-14799 GCA_036023295.1 Invenusta paracnida | reverse complement strand
CGAAAGGGTACGGGTTAGCCAGTGAGGATGATGGACTCTACTACAACGTGAAGAAGACAAAAATGATGCAAATAAACGATAATGAACCTGGTTTGATCATCACGGTCAATGGTAAACAAATAAATGTTGTTAAAAGTTTTAACTTCTTAGGCAGCACGATTTCTAACAAAGGAGGAAGCTCGAAAGAAGTTAAGATCAGACTCGCTATTGCAAGACAATCCTGCATTGACCTCAGTAAGCTATGGAAATCCCACGACAAGGAAAGGGAAACTCAGATTGCTCAGGTCACTAATTTTCAGCATCGCACTCTATAGATGTGAAACATGGACACTAACTCAAGACTAGCGCACACGAATAGAAAGCTTCGAACTATGGTGCTATCGCTGGATATTAAATATCAAATGGCAGTCACATACAACGATCACGTAACAATCCTGGCCAAAGTTCACGACCCCCAGTCTTTGGGGAATATCAGGAATCAACTGAAGGCGACATACTTTGGACATATACGGCGGCGTGGAAATGAAAGCCTCGAGAAGACGATAATGGAAAGAGCAGTCGAAGGTCGACCTGGTCGCGGTCGCCCAAACGCCCGGTGGACTGACACCATCAAATCGATTGGAGGCAGATCAATGCAAGTAACCAACGCACGTGCACTCGAACGCACGGTTTGGAAGAAAATTGTGAGGGAGGTCATGAAGGAATGGTGAACGTCCTGATCGAACTATATATATAAGCTGTCAATTGATTTCAAAGTAATTTTCATCAATTTTTCCAAAGATATTATACCTAACAGTCTAGTAATATTCACAACCACAGGATAAATTAATATATCCAAAAGAGTCAGCTATAAAAATAACTCAATAAACTTATTTAAAATTTGTTTATACATTTTTAATATATAACCATACAGCGTGCAGCTCTCTAAAGTAAATAGCAACATATTACAATTCATATCGCTAATGTATGCATATAGCTATATATAGTTTTTCTATCCTTTAAGATGACAAATATTTAAAGCATATATCACTACACAATGTTTTAAAAACTATATTTAGCAGGGGGACCAGTAGACTAATCACGTTCTTTTTAATTTGGATATTGGATATTGGATAATTTGGATATTCCTCTAACTATGAAACTTAACAAATAACAATTCTGAAAGATATAGCTTTTCGGCAAATAAAAGTGCTTTTAAATTATATCTCGAATTATATTAGCTATAAGTAGTTATATAGTAACTGTTCTATATAAAATTCTCCCTACTTCGGTGTCAACTTTAGGATACTTCATACATTTTGTAGCTTCTACAGTTCTGCGTACAACGAGGTGCATTATACGTAACTTAACTTATCTCATAATAATAAATTCCCAAATTTACATCGGTCTACTAAAATGCATTGCTTTAATGTGGAAAATATTGTGAAAATATTATCACCTATATAATTATTACCGAAAAGATCTTTGATGTGCACAAATGTGGCCCAAACATCATGTGCTTTCCAGGATCAATTGCATACATTTTTTCAAAAACATTGAAAAATTTATTATAAAGTCGATCGTAGACAAACGACTACTCACTTCTCGAACTTGACTCTCAATTATGCCAACTAAAGTACCAAGAGATTTGTTTATACCATCTCCAATCCGTTGAGACATTTTTTAATGATAACAACCTGTTTTGTATTCCATTTGATAAAGTTAATGACTTTTGAATGATCGTGTCTATAAGGCTGACTACGATTCCGAGATTTTATATATTCATAATGTACAGTAATTTTCGCTTTACGTTCCTGATCCTCATGAGAAACAACACATCACCTCCATAACTTCCACATATTACAGTTTTTATACGTCGTTAGAAATAATTTTATTGGCAATCCTTTACTTAATTACTACTAGATTATCCAAATTCTTGTTATTCAAATTTTCAGGTTGCAGGATTGGCTATGGATTAACTAAGGTTCACAAGAAAAAGTATAAATTACCTCTTGCATATGTCTTTTAAATCTATTGTATTATTTCTTGATTCTTTTTACTAGAGACTATTACTTTTGCCTATCCACTTTACGTCATTGTCCTCATGCTTATGTCTCTTGATATGTTATTTTATTATCTCTATTTTACATGTTCATGCTTTATATTGTTGTAATTGTCACCAAGGTCACTATAATCTTCTCCTTCTTTTTTACAGGTTACCATGAGCGTTGTTTAACCTAATAAAGGTTTCATACAAATATAAGAGTTCTCATTTATTATCACGGCCCAACGGTTTAACTGCCAACTGTCTACCAATAATGTCTATCACCCATTGCCCCATACCTGGCTGTACCTACGCAACAGACGACCTTGAGGAAATGATCGTTGCTGCATTACTGAATGCCCACATAGTGTCCCACATACTCACCCCTCCTGCCACTTGAGTTGAAAAAATGAACCGACCAACAATCTTCTTAGCCGGCATCAGCGAAAAGTGGCAATATTAACGGCAATATGGCATGAATATGTCACAACTACTCGAATCACTGGTCAGGACCGCATCACTCAACTTCTAGAATGCTGTGACAATCAACTTCGCAAAGACCTCATACGTAATTCCGGTGGTTCTCTCAGCAACAAACCCATTGATGAGGCCCTCGCTGCAATAAAACAGCCTGTGGTACGCAAAGAAAACATAATGGTGGACAGGGTTACCTTTCACAACATGCATCAATACAGAAATGAACTAATACGCATTTAACGCGCACGATTACGTGGACAGGCCAGCAGCTGTAGGTTTATCGTGAAATGCCAAGCTATAATCATAACATATTACACCGAGCAGATCCTCCGTGACATTGTCAATCAGAATATTGCTGATACTGATATCCAACTACTCGAAGATATCCTACTCTTAGGCAACCAACGAAAAGCAGGACATGTCATTCACAGAAGTTCTCCGCTTCATAGAAGCCAAAGAGTCAGGTAAAATACATGCCACTCATCTCTTTGAGACACAAGCAGCCGAAGAAACCCGCAGTAGCTCCTACAAGCAACACAAAAATCAAATACCCACTCACAGTGACCCTTGTAATTATTGTGGCAAGTATGTTCATGGTAAACAGGCTCTCCCACAATCCCGTGAGAAAATCTGTTCAGCTTTTTGTCACAATTGTAAAAGTGTGGCAAAGATAACCACTAATTGGTGGAGCACTAAGATACTTCTTTGGATACATCTGCTTTGAAAATACTAACGACTTTACCCAGCCTATTGATTTCCTATCATCCATCAGAGCCTTGCTTGAAGAAACTACTTCGATTCTACTAAACGGCTGCATAGAATGTAAGGTACATTTGATCCCGGTTCTCCGCATCTTCCAAACAGACCCACACACGGGGGAGATACTACAGTCCGAATAGCAGCTGTTTATTCTCCTGCTAAAGTCATAAATAATTTCGTATTTTATGATATTATGTATCCCAGGGCCTGTTGTGACTGATAGAAGAATTTGTCCAAAATGGATTAAATTGGATAATTGAATTGATCGAGTGGTTTGACATGAGGATTTGACGAGAGTCAACCAGCCAAGCGCACACTAATGACTCTACACGACTTCCAATGAGCCTACATCAAAGTGTAGAGAGAAGGCCTCATTGTCAAATTACACTGCACAAAGATCCACAAATCTGCTATCGAATTGCACAAACAATTTCTGTCTGACAGGAGAGCAAAAGTGAAAGTCGGAGAAGAATACATCAAATACCATCTATCAGAAAAGGACTACCGCAGGGTAGCATCCTAGCCTCAACCCTCTTCCTGTTTTGGATCAATGAAATTACCGATGACATACCAGACAACGTAGACAAGTACTCATTCGTGGATGATCTCGACATCACTTCCCAACACCAGAAGGTTGAGGCCGCATTAAAGCCAGTCAAGAAGCGGCAGACAAGCTAAGCTTCTGGGTCGATAAATGGAAGTAGAAACTAGTAGCTGAGAAATCAGAGTCCATCTTGTTTACAACCTAGTCAAAAGAGGCCAGCAGAGAAGTTCCAATCAAGATCAAAGCACCACCATCAAAACCAGCAGGAGTGACCTTTCTCGGAGTCACACTGAACCGTTCTGCTTAACTTTGGAACGTATGCCAAAACATCTCAGCAAAGTGTTCTAAGAGACTTCAACAGTTAGCGGTAACTCAGAAATAGAGGATTGGGAGCATCGGAAAAGATCTTGCGCAAAGTCTATCTCACCTATATCTGGAGTTCTATAAAGTATGTCGGAGGCGTTTGGATCCCAACTATGAGCCAGACAATAAAGACCCAAATCCAAACCGTCTAGAACACAGCGGCCAGAATAATTACGGGCTGCTGCAGGAATACCCGTGCTGACGACGTGGAAGAAGAAGCAAATCTTGAGGATCTAGACTCCAGAGGAGTAGCTAAGGCGACGAAACACTATGAAAGAGCAGTCAGAAGAAACGAAGAAGAGAGTTATTATAATTATTATTATTGCCAAGAAGAAGTTGAACAACAGACTAAATAACAGCAAAGGATGGAGGGATGTCGGGGTCGAAGCCAGTCGGAAGGGAAAATACGAAGATGTTCCTAGAGAGACGATAACATGGTCACGGGCATCTCACCGTAGATAGAAATCTACACCCACATCTCAACATCTACAGAAGGCAGCTCCATAAGGTTAGACGCAGCCGAAAAGGGGAAAGAGGAGGCAGTCGAGTACCCGAAAAAACGTGACCAGGTAGACATGGTGGTATATATACAGACGGTTCAGCTCAGAACGGAACAGAGAACGGTGGAAGATAGATCGTTATCTACTGTGCAAACGGTGACAAAACTAAACATGCGATTCTAGCAAGTAGCCAGTGCTCCAGTTGCACGACCGAAACAAAAGCCCTCCTATACGGACTCAGGGCTATCCAGTCAGCACCACCGTAAAAAAGAAGAAACTCTGTGAGGCTGCTCACTGACAACAAATCGACCCTTGAAATGTTTAGCCATGCAAACACCAAAAACAGAAGCTTTATATAATAAATATAAATATACTGAAGGTGAGCAAAGCTCTCGAAGATAAAAAAGTACGAGACGAACTGCAGTGGATTCCATCTCATTTGCTATATTGAAGAGAACGAAGAAGCGGATGAAGCAGCGAGGCGGGTACCCTCATAAATCAAAATGTCATCCTTATCGAAGTCGATGCTGCCACACTTGCGACCAAAACAACAACAACAACATCTGAGAACCAAAAACAAAAATCGACTCAGACTGATACAATGACATCAGGTATACGAAACCTAGGATAGAAGGGCTACACTGAAAAGACAGTGTCTTCATTTACCAGCTAAGAACATAAAAGCGCCCATTTCTGAAAAAATTCCTATGGAAAACTGAGAAGGAGAACTATTAGTTTTAAAGAAGAATAAAAATAATTTTATATAATATTACATAAAAGCTCTGTTTTCCAATAGGGCGAATTTTCCTTGGTGAAAGATGAGAAAACTCTATTTCTTCACCTTTATTCGCCACATGTGAACTCTAGTTATATGCCATCTAACAAGTCAACAAATAAAGTGCAAGGCAAATATTTAAATACTCGATTTGTACATGTTTATAAACAAAAGATAGAAAGGCTATATAAAAATTAAATATGAAAATGTGTGTTGGTGAAGATGTAACTCCTATAATGAAAGTACTGTTTTTAATGACATAGAGGGAAAGTACAACTATGTGGCAGAAGTAATCCTAATAGTGACGGATAGACGAGGTAATGTACGGAAGGCAGTGGTGTTTTATGACATACTGAAAGATATAAGGGGTTTTAACATGGATAGAAAATTTTATCATGGACCATATTTAGATTTTCACTCCATGCATAGATTCAAGACAAAGGAATACAATATTATGAGGTGCAACAATTTCTTAACTAATGCCGCCTTACACTAATAATTACAGCTATAAAGAGTAATATTGGAGAATTTTTAAAGCTTCCAGATATAGATATGTGACATATCATAATCATCAACTACCAAATTGGAAATTTTGGGTAGAGAAAAATTATCATCAAAGCACAATTGGAATGCAACGCTATAAAATGTCTATCAATACGATATATGGACAAATTATTTCATGCAAGGTACGTGACCCTAATACTTCCTCCTAAGAATGGTGACCCAGCAACAATCGTTGTAAAAATTGATGCAGCACCTCACTGTATTCTAAATTATGGACGCCTGTGAACTCGTACTCTATTATTCTGGCATACCCTATAACATGTAATCGTCTATAAAGATGATTAAATTATAGTTTACAATCTAAAACGATGAACACCTCTATTGACTCATAGGAAAATATTGACAGTTAGCAATAGCATTGATAATTTTGAGGACACCGATAGATATAAGTCTAATGAGGAGGCATCTAAACAAATTCTATGTCAATTTATACAGAACTTAAATGTTACTGGTGAACCTAGTCAATATGAAATTTCAATTTAGTATAAGAAAAGATTATTATCAAAATGGGTTGGTTCTATGAAACAGTGGTTATGAACCAATTTAACTTCTCTTAACACATTAGACGATGAGTTTGTTATGACTAATACCAGTACAAGTCGAACGAGGAATTCGCCAAACTACTGAGATATAATGTATACCCCATTATTGAGAAGACAATAAGAAGAATGATATAATACAATCAAATATTATATATAATTGCAAATAATAAGAGGAAATAAAAAAATATGCAAAAACGTTTGATGTTGTCTGCAGCAGAGTCGTTGCACTTATCAAATTCAGTATTGCTCATGATGCCAAAGTCAACGACATAAGAGACACTTAGTGATGAGAGAGAGAGAGCAAAGTTACCCTCATTCTTATCTGGTAGAGCCTTTGATGAAGGAGGTTGTGGAACGGTGTGAGGCAGTACCGGATGAACAGAAGATTGTCTCATAGCAGAGAGGAAATGTGCAAGGCGGGCTGTGGATGCTCATGTTGATCCTCACACAGTAGGGGAGGAACCATCTGGCTGGATACTAGTTTGGTAGATACGACGCTCTTCTGCGTGAAGTGCTCACCCATAGTACAGAAGCAGATAGACGACCAAAACAGCCACCCTATTTAACCGGCTGCGACAGATTACCGTATGCTGTCCTCCGCAAGCCTCTGATGATTGCTGACCTTATTGCTTGAGCGTTTCCCATGTTTCCTCTTCATAGCCGACTCGGTAGAGTAGGTTGTAATCATGTCATGACTTTTGAAATAACTGCTTCAAATAGCAGTGGAAGCGCTGTCCTACATATGTCTGAAAATGAAAACTTCGGGCTCCATAAAAGAAAGAACTGCAGTCATTGTACAGGCTGTAAGGTTTTGAGATTTTTGATCGTAACATTTTGTCGAGGAGGAAAAGAGACAAAATGATAGTAGAAATATAAGCGGAAAAGTGGTAAAAATGGTTAAATCTTAAGCTTTTATGACCTTTCGCAAGCCTGAACCAATTAAAATTAGGCAACTTTTCTCGATCTTTGATTGGTTAGCATACATAGTCCCATGTGACATATTTTTATACATATCATGTATGAATACTCAACTTAAACACCGTTTCCCAATGTTAATTGTGAGTTCTAGACAGGCTGGTAAGACAACATTTGTTGATAAATTAATTTAAAATATAGACGTCCGTTTTGATATTACTTCCCACACAATACATTGGTTTACTGGGAGTCAGTATAAAACCTTTATAAAACTTGATTACTTTCGGATATATGAAGCGGACTTCCCGATTTATTTGACATGGTAAAACCCATATATAATTGAATTTCGACCTTTTAGGTTCATCTTGAAGTATAAAATCAAAAAGAAAGATTTGTCTCCACTGTCAACTCCCGCAGTACACTGCCAGCCACTGAGCTACTTGTGGATGTAATCAATAACCTTTTTAAGGATAATAAGAGGGTATCGTTTTGAATTTATCCCATCAAGTAATAGAGTAAAATTTTCATCTGCCTCTGATAAAACTTGTTAAAATAGACTCGCCAGTTTTCAGTGTGCTTGAATTTACTGACGCTATACTGCGTGATAGTAAAGTCGCAAAGCATGCCCCAAATCTTTGGATAGAAATCTAATCTATAATGACTATGTATACTGGGACCTATGCTTGGAAACATATGTTGGTAATGCACTTGTACCCCTTCTACGCACGGTTTGTTTTAACAGAGGAGGCACCTTTTGGCAGACAATTACCAGTCTATATGATAACCCGCCATATGTACCCTCAACAAGCACATAATCAACAGTATTGAAGTAATGGTGTGTGATTATGCAGGGAAAATAGTCCCCTTTGTTGAAGATAAGACAGTATTCACGCACCAAATCCACCATTGAACAGCTTAAACATACGCATGCACGCACACACTCACTCTTATTATACTATAGCAGCTGGAGTCTTTAGTGATGATGGGGGCTATTCAGGTGATGAATTGGTGGAAAGTTCTCGTTAAATGGTTTTTCTACTGAGAATAATGTATCACTTTTATATTATATATTATATATTACGGCTGATACCAATCGAAGGGATGAAGAAACTCTGACAGAGGCCATAATTGATGAATTTTGCTACATTTATTACTGTCGCAAATAGGAACATAAAAGTTCTCTATTGACGATTCCTGAGACCAGACAAAATGCAAGCGGTACGATCAAAGTTTGCCAATCATTCGGTGTCTGAGTTTTATTAGCGAACTGAAGAGCCACTAGATGAAATATTGAGTGCATTTGCCAGACATACAATAGCCATAATACAATCGCCACATACAATAATTGCTCTATTAACATGGAACATAAACCAACTCATGCATATAATATATATAATGGGTTATGTGATACCTATACAGAGTGTGGGAACGCTCTCTGTTTACTTGGGTTATAGAAGACAAGTGGACGGTAATTTGTTTAGCACAATTGGAGGCTTTGCAATGCCAATATTTAGAAAACTACTGCAAGTGTTAAAAAAATTGGGGAAGCGAGCCGTTATCTCTGCACTTACCCTAGTTACGAATTTACTAAGAAATATGATTCCTGAACGATTTAAAAGCATTCCCGAAAACCTAAGTAAAGAAGCCATAATGAGATTAATGACATTAGTCGGGAGTAACTGGGACAGGATGTCTTTCCCGTTGGATAGTAGGGTAGTGGAGATCGTTGGAGGAAGAGTGCAAAATCTATAAACATGAAAAAGGTAGAGTGAAAAGGTCATTCCATGACGCAGAAGACTTCCAGTAGTATGATTACACCAAGTGACTGTCCATATACGAAGAGTGAGATCTCCTTTTTTCATGGGAGACCTATTCAGACTGTACTCGATCATGTGCAATGGGTAGATGTACACCCCCTCAATATTGTAACCCAAGACAATTCTCCCATTAGTTTACAATTACTGACTCTCCGGATAAATATATTGAAATTAATGATACCATGCTTCATCTGCGCTGTAAAGTTGTTAAAGCGGATGGCCACCCTATACAGTCATGGCGAAAAAGGTGGCTCCACTAAACAACTGGATGCATTCATTCTTCTCTGATGTAAAGCTTACACTAGTCAATACACAAATTGAGGGAGGGTGTGTATGTATATAGTAGACTCTACCTCAATCATCTGCTTCTATTTTCCGGTGCAAGTAAGCAGGAAGTACCCTTGACGTCAAGTTTGATCAAAGATACCGCAGGAAAGATAACGGCAGATGGGGCGACAAATAGTTTTTATATAAAGCGTCATGGTCGTGTTAAAGAGGGTGAATCAATGGACCTCTATGACTCTTTGTTACTGGATATGTGGCAACAGGGTAAGTATCTTCTTAACAAGCTTGATGTACACATTAATTTGGTTTACAGCAAGTCAGAATTTTACCTCTTTACTAAAACGGCCGATCTAAACGCTTCAAAAGTAATTTTCGAGGATGCTGTTCACTATGTTAGATGGGCAAAGGTATCACCCGAAACGATTAACCCTATCCATACCGGGCTATTTAACGCAGGAAGGTACTGGAGGGGGGGGGGGCTGATTCAGCCTCCCCCCTATTGAAATCTACTTTAGCAGTGTACTATAGTGATGAAAATTAGCACCTAGTTAAATCAATATGATATACA
>JAYRBW010144833.1:0-14800 GCA_036023295.1 Invenusta paracnida | reverse complement strand
CTTTTTTAACCTTCAAATAGCTATAACTTTTGATCTGGTAAACCAAATCCAAAACTAAGACCATATTTGGAATCCTGAAGGTCTAAGGATTATGTTTATGTATAAATTTTGTTTAAATGAGCAAATTAAAATTTTCACCTGAATTCCCTAGTTAAGGCCAAGGGCATATATTCTGTTTAGCACTGCTCTACTTCTAGTAAGGCAAAGAACTGCTTAAAATAGTGATTTTCAAAGTTGTATTTATGATGTAGACAATATGTAAAATATAATATTTATTGAACCAAAGCCAAAGCAATTCTTAAACTAAATATTATGTTAAAAACAAATAATTATATGTAAAGTAAATGAAATAGTTTGTAGTTAGTATGGTTTATTTCTTAAAATAGACAGCATAAGTGTAAATATAATAAATAGATTTATTTTAATTGAACAATATTTTACATTTATCAGTTATGTTATTGTATACTGTAATAACCCACATAATAATGAACTTGACTATTTAAAAAAAATACTTCTTTTTAAGAATATTAAGTGGTTCTTTGACTTTATATCACTAAAAAAGGACAGTGCTAAATGGAATGTGTGCTGAGTTATGTTAAGTATTAAAAAGTGAATAAAATCCAAATTAAAATTGAAGTAGTGTCCTAAATAAAAATTTATTTCAACTCTGTAAATATAAAATTAATATTAGTATTACAATTACATTTATAAATTAGGTTTTTTTCATTTTTTACTCAACATTTTTTTTAACATCCTGACCAAACTCAAAGTCTGACCATGACAGACCCAGTAACCCTATATACATTTCATATTATAAAGGTAGAGACAATCAGTAGGCAGTCTCTCGTTTCTTTTTGTATATCTAAAATGAACTTAGGGCAATTGTGGAGTTTTTGACTGTAAATTAATTTATTTTTGAAAAATAAAATATAAATAAAACATAAAACAAAAAATGAATGTAATTAAATTTATATATCATAATACTATATTATAATGAAGTGAGCATATATACTATAAGTATATACTAGTGAGATGCTTGATAATCATGGTGTGGTTGCATCTGCAATTGGCAACAGCTTTTAGTAGTGTATAGGGCATAGGGGTTACTTGTTAATTACATTTATTTTTTTTAGAGACATGCAACATGTAACTCAATAAAATATATAAATTATTAACGTTTTGTTTATGATAATAGTATATATGAAATTTTCATTTTGAAACCATTTTAAGTTTTTTTGAAGTAAATCAAATGTTTGTTGTTTGATTAATAAGATATTTTAACATTAAATGAGAATAGATATAGAATTTGTAATACAAATTATATAACACATTTACTCTGAGTCTAAACAAAAGACAAGCTTAAATATTACTACCAAACATTAAATAAGACTTTGAGAAACTTCCTGTAAATGACATTACCTGTTTTTAGATATATTAAAAAGGATATTCCTAAAAACTTCAAAATAAGTTTTAACCCTGGGCGATAATGGAAGCAGACATAACAAATTAGGTGTTATGATTATGAAAAGATTAATTTAAACAAATGAAATAAAAACTATTATAAGAATTTACTATTTAAAAGATACTCATAAATTTTAATCTGATAAAAATTATATATATTGGAAGTATATATATATTCTATATACTTAGGATGATTGTTTTTTCCCTGGAAATTAACTTACTATTCAATATATTATATTTAATTAATTAGTCATATAAACGGAATAATATTTATAATTTCGTATATCTAAAAATGCATATGTTACCAGAATAGCAATATATACCTAGCTGTTATATATTTAAAAAATCAAATACACAAAAAGAAGTTAAAATTGCTCAAGGTTGGTTTGGGAATATGCCGGAGAATTTTCGAGTTTCGAGGCTGACCTCCAACTCTCGAGTTTGGGTTGGGGATTTACGGCCCTTAATCTCATAAGGTTTATAAGTGTATGTGTATGCTGATAATGACGTCGTATAACTCTTCTATGAATGGGAATTATTTTGATATCATTAAGTCGAATTAGTTAAGTGACAGTGATATGATCTGCCTAAATACTTTTGTGATCGTACTTTCTGGTTATAAATTTTATCTTAAGATATGCCAGCAAAGTATTCAATGAAATTGAATTATCAGAATTTCCTTGTAACGGGAATATATATGTGTATAATATACAATATAATCATCACAGAAACCAGGGTCATAAATGGTGCTTTATAATGATCATATATATGTAGCTAAACCCGAACCAAAAAATAAGTGTTTTTGAAATACACCAATTCAAGTTTTCTACAAGCAACTAATTTTAACACTCGAAATGACTTTTATCACTGAACCAGACTTCTATCCATTGTTTGACGTCCCCTCTCGGTGTTGAAGGGTGAAACGCAATCTCTTCTTTTTACTTTGTTGTGTTAATTAGGGGACTTCATTTAAGGTTTTTCGGAACAACAACCAAATTATTGAAGGCGAAGTTTGACTTATACATATGCATACTCTCAAAACTTGTATATCACGGGATGTTAGGTTGGATTTTGAATGGGACAAGATATAGTAGAGACTCATTTTGTCTCATATGGATGACTACTGTACCTGTCATATTGTTTGCTTATCAGGTCCACATTTGCGATATTTAAATTTATAATTTTTCTTAATATTGGATATACTGTCGAAAGAAAATTTATATTGAGCTGCTATTTGACGACAAAATAGCTATCAAACAACAAAATGTATTTTACAGATAAGTCTTTAATACCATGAGCAATATTCTTAGATGTTGCTGACATAAATCATGTTTATTTACTTATCCATCTTGCTAATTTAACGTAACAAAAAATACAATTATAAAGCCATGATACTCATAGAGTAATAATACAACGAGAGTTCACTTAGTGCTTTTGAATGTACATCTATCAAACTTTACATACAAGGTAGTTCGACCATGTAAATTTCGAATTTAATTTTAAAAATGCTTCAAAAAAATTGTCTCTTTAATTTAAGGTAACATACTACTTTATTCCCATGAAAGGGATTTAGTAGTAAGTATATTATTAATAAAAATCCATTTTCAATAAAATTTAAATAAGTCATTCAATGAAAACTAAATAGTTAAAAAAAAGTTATATTTATAGTTATTTATTTAGTTAGTATTTATAAGGTAGTAATAATAACGTCATATAAAACCATGAATGTTTGGTCCACACTATAATGACCAAAGAATATAGGATTGCAAAGAACTCTTTTAATTCAAGCGGAAAATCCATGATTTTGAAACTGCACCAAAAATATCAGAATGGACGTCAGAATGTCAGCTACAATAATATGTAATTTATAGGAATAGCTTGAATAATAAAAAAGTTTTTCGATACCGGTAAATATCAAGTTTTGCCTACATTATTTGGTATGGATAGCCTATATTGTACGGGCACTTTTTTCAAATTCATACGGCTTAAAAGTAGGCAAAACTAGTTATTTGCCGCTATCGAAAAACTTTTTATTATTCAAGCTATAATACTCCTATAAATTACATCACATTGTAGCTCTAATTCAGGCGCACATTTCTATATGTTTACTTTTCATATCAGTACTTTATATCATGTACATTTGCCAGTTTGAAATTCGATATTTTATACTGTTTTACCATCGCATTGGTGGGAATATAAAATGGCGAACTCTGAATATTTAAACAAACATATTTACACTTTTTTTGACGGAGTGAACTCTCTTGGTATTATTACTCTATGCGTATACTTTTGGTACATACAATGTACTTAATCTCTGTACACATTTTATTTACCTTTTATGGCGAATTGATGACGCATATGACAGCTAATCAAAAGTACTCATATAGGTAATCAATGAACGAATTATATACATTTTTAGGGGGTTAATAAAGATAGGACCGAATAGTACTAAATGTAGTGGTTATTTTGGCGTAAATAACATCTAAATATTTTGTTGAACGTTGTCAGACTTAAGCTTTTTTTACAATTACATATACAGGCGTAACCGTATTTTTATCACTTATAATCTATAGAACAATGATAAACTTTATGCTGTTACTATTTTGAAGTTTGCTTTCGTAGATGCTTGCAACGCAAATATTTGTTTTACTTTATTTGTATATATTAATTAAATTCTATGCTTGTAACATTAACGTTATATAGTATGTTTAGTAAATTGAAAACTCCAATTAATCACAAGTACATAATATAACTTTTTTTAAATATAGCTATTATATACTATCGATACATACGCTAGATGTTTTACTTAAACATGTTTTTAAAATAATGTAATAAAGTCACAATTGAAAATTCAGTGAATATAAGTCATTTAATTAAATAATATGCAAGCAATTATGTATATTCAAATGTTAACACAAAAATTAGTAATATCATATTCATATAAGCAAAAATGGAAATATGAATAAAAAATAAAGACACTATAATGAAAATTAAAACAAAATAAGATTATGTATATTACAATAAATATGACAAGTATACGGAAATTATATGATCACATTAAGCCAAAAAGTAATCGAAGGTAAAAACAAAAAAGATACACAATCATAAATATTATGTAGATGAAAGGTAAAACTATATATATATACGAAGATCCAAAGATATGGCATCTAGGAGGAATATTGCAGATCTTGAATACACTTTACCTAAATATAAAAAGTAAACACATTTTCTAAAACATTGAACATTTTACTACAAATGCAGAAAGATAATATTCTTCCCATTAAGAACAAGACCTTTGACAAAATGATTTAATATCTCAAAGAAAATGGCATAAACAAAATTAAGTCTTCAAAAAGAAAAATAACTATGTGCAACGCAAGGACTAGAATTTTCTCAAACTGTATTCTGAAGTTTATCTAAAATTAAGACAATTGAAGGTAAGTAACTGTATCATTAAACACAAGTTATGTTTGTGTGCATTAAGGTGTTAATCAATACATCTAAAGCAGACGAACAGTACACATCACAAGTGAATAATCCACATGTATGAATAGTACACATCACAAGTGAACAATCCACATGTATGAATAGTACACATCACAAGTGAACAATCCACATGTATGACACAATTTATTGCTGTGCAGATATAGACATGTGTTTTTACTCGAAATATAACCATCATAGGTCGCAGAATGTACACAAAAGAGAAAGAAATTAAGCTATATGTAATTAAAGCGTCAATTTGCTATACCTAATCCAACTCAGTTAACAATTCAATAAATGTCGATCAAATTTTACAAAAAAGTATGTTTTAATTACCTCTAATTGGAAGAGATTACGGTGCACATATTTGCACACAGTAATTGCTAAGTTAATATGCTCACATACTATATTAATAAATTCGCTAAGGTATTACTTTTAATTAATATTAATGCAAAAAAAGGTATAAAACTGTTTTCACATATAAGAAGGGTATAAATAGCATTATCTAAACGAATAAAATAGTAATTTAAATAAACAGGGGGCATCAAGGAACGGTTCATTCGACTCTGTAGACATGAAAAACAATGAAATATGCCTGTTTTTAGACAATTCTTACATTAATTGTTTCTTGAGATAGGCTCTCTGAGTCGGAGTTTCGTTTCTTCCTCTTTTTGAGGATTGGATTGTTGGTGTCCGCGAGCTTCTTCAGCTGTACCGGGTCGTCTTTGTCTTCTCGCATTGCACCAAGAGCTGCTCGCATCCCCTCCTGAAGCGAAGATGAGAATATCGGGGTTGCACGTGGACGTAGAACGACATTTAATTATACACTAGGCCATTTCACAAACGGTTTGGTGGGTTCAACCCACCTTTCCAGTTCAAACTATCACGGTTTAGATAAGGGAGCCAATTATTGGTCGATAAAAATCAGGCGGAGAAAATGAGTTTCTAAACGAAAGCCCACGTATGTGAAATGAATCGGGAAAAAATCTGACTCTTCCGTTAAAAGTTGACCAATTTCCAAACATTAACACATATCTCCGTAAAACATGTAAGAATATATTTAACCCATAAATACATATTTGAAAGGTATGTTTGGTACACCACACGTTATGGTCTGCACGCGGTGACCCGAGGCCCACATACCTTGACATGGTCCCAAGACTCCTTCTCCTCAGCCAGAACCTGCCTTGTGGAAAGGGGTGTCAGAGGAACAAGCTTCTGATTCACGATCCAGGGGTGCTGCATCACCTCGTCAATCGTTATACGCTCGTCCGGATTAATTAAAAGCAGCTTTTTAATCATGTCTTTTGCTAACACAAATATACAAAGGTAAGGCTATAATTACCCACCACATGATACAATTATAAACGGAAACAGATAAGCATGAATCATAATCTTTAGTATTAAGTCTAGTTGAGTCATATTTTATTGTCAGTTTGAGAATGAATATATGCTTTAAAACGAGTTAGGTTATAAAACATATACACCAATGGTTATAATGTAGGTACTTCAGTATTGGATATGAAACCGATAATCATAATAGGTATTTTTAGCTCACAAAAGTTAATTCTGAAAACCCTAGTCATACAAGGGTCGTCGTGAATTACTTCCCAAGATAATAAAACTAGCGATATAATTAAACAATGACCCTGTTTGTTCTCTAATATGCCCATATGTAAATCTACAATCTATGTGCGGTTAACAGATCAATCCTAGAGTCACAAAGATCGGGGAGAGGAGCCTACCTTCGTCACTGACACTCTTCCACTCGGCTGGTGGGAATGTGTACTGTCCGTTGCGGATTCTGGATTTCATTCCTGGCGACATTGCGTGGCCGTGTTGACTATAGAACGGCGGGTAGCCGCACAGACTGTCGCGGAGATAAGTGAGTTGACAAACTACGTTATATTATCAGTTATCTAGCGGTGTATCGATTTTGTCACAAGTCGACATTGATTTAGTTGCAGAATAAATTCCGTTCATAATGTACTCCCTATCTTCTGGGTGGAGTATATGGTACCTCTTTAACCCTCTTCTAAATTACGAGCAAAAAGAAGGAGCCAGCCACGTTTTTTCATATTATAGATAAGTAGTTCGTTAATAATTATATAAATTATAGATTTTCGTCATTAAATGTATAAAATGTCAAAAATATAAAAAATGTGCCAATTAAATTAGTTAATTTTAGAACTGAAACACATAATTAAATTATTTTTACAAATGATACAGCAAGTATAAAAAGAGAAGTTGTCCCATGGAGTAAACATAGAGAAACGACTGTATTATGTTTTGAATGTATATATTAAAAAGGTATATCATTTCTTATATTTATTTTTAATTTAAACGCAAACAAAAAATATATATTTGTACTACTGCTCGTCTACCCCCGCCTATGAGTAGTATGTGTAAATAAATATATTATTTGTTTTATGCGTAACTAAATAGATAAAACGGAAACAATCTATTTATTAATATTATAAGTATAGAAAACAGAAATAGATGCTGTGAATAAATATACAGCCAAACATATTAGTTCTTTATAATAACAATAAATGTGCATAATGTAATGGTTTACAAATTAATATACAAATGGAAATGATGAACAATTACCTATTAAGACTATATATACAATACTTACCAAATTATGTAATGTATTTTTGCTATAAAATATATAAATTATCTGAAGTCTAGTCTTACATTTGGACGAACTAAACGTTCAGATTTTAGTGATTACGGCAGTCATAAACGACATTTTCAATGCTAAAACATTTGCCAGGACAGACATGAATGGCGGCCATCAATATCAACGAAATCACAATAACAGTCATTTATGTTCAAAATACGTGTGATATATTGATTATTTAATAACTATAAAATTATATTTGTTATACATATTATGTAATCACTGTAATTGTGATTAACTTGCCACTCTAAAAAAATAAATTTTATTAATTTTTATATCAGAGTCCATAGCAACGCCTTCATAGAGTCGTTTCTCTATGAGTTCTCCGGGGACTTTCATATAATTCATGATAAGCAAATTGCCGATATGTGATCAATAAAGTGATAAACAAGAAGATAAGAATACTAACGTATGAATATCTCTACGATATCAGTGAAATCGCTCGATAAAAAATGCAATATTAAATCCAAAGGTTAATTTCCTATAAATGATTTGTTTAAATAGATAGATACTACAATTTAGTATTGTTTATTATAGATGCCAAAAAATACTCCCCATCTCCAAATACCTGTTTTCCCACAAAACCCACCCCAACTTTATTATCAGTTTCTATATTATATTGGGACAATTATAACAAATACGAAACTTATTTAGTTAAAAACGACTACAATTATTTTAGTACAGCATTTCTTTGTAATATTCTAAAAAATCAATAAAAATGACTTTTGCTATTTAACTCAGCATATAAATGAGTTGAATAAAGGAATATGTACACAATACTGCAGTTATACATATAATAGAAACCTAGAAAGGCTTTCTTATCAACTTTGAATATTTGGGCAGGGAAATCGAAGAAAAAGATCAATGAGCGTGTTTCAAATACAAATTTAAGTACCCACTTCAAATTCGACGAGGGTAACTTAAGTCGTTACAAATCATTAGTTCTGAACAGTAATTAATATTCAACGCTGAACCTGATGTATATACTTATATTTAAATTCTAAACATGCTTATCGATTTTTTTCTTCAAATTTGACTGCAAAGTGTATTGCAGTCATTTTTATATAATAAAAATTATATTATTTTATACATAACATATACTGGTATTGACTTATATTAAATATGTAGCTAGCAAAAAGACTGGATCAACTTACAGAATGTACATATTTACGCCGAGAGACCAAAGGTCGCAGGATTTGTCGTATTTTTCGGGTCCCAGTACTTCCGGAGCTATTGAAATAGCAGAACACGAAAACAACTATTAAAACAACGATAACACTCAGACAAAAAGTCTATAAATTACTTAGAATATATTATACAAGCTATTGATAATGATTGATTTCAGAATTAAAGGGTCTAATAATTAAAAAAAAAAAACATAAATCAAACCCGCTAGCATTCACGTTGTAAAACTGTTTATTCAACAAGGAAAGGAGACGCGTTTTATATTGAAATCAATAGCACTGGTTTACTCTGCTCTAAGAGTACACTCATCATCTTATTGATTGTCTGACTAACTTGAAGAAACCAGTAATTATGCCAAGTTTCCCGCGCTCTCTCGGCGATACACAACTTACCCACATAATAAGGCGTATAGCAAGGAGTGAGCAGTGTCTTGATCGTACCGACTTCCTTGGCAAACCCGAAATCCGTCAGTTTAAGGGTGGCGTCCGCATCCTTGCTTGTGTATAACAGATTTTCGGGCTAAGCAAGACAGCAAGAGAGTCGACATCAATATATGAATAAACACTATGCAACAGTGGATGTCTACTTACCTTGAGGTCACGATGAGCGATGTTCATACCGTGCAGTTGGCAAATTGCAGTAGCGACACTTGTAATAATCTGGGCAGCTTCTGTTAATAAAACATAGAAGTCAGTTATTTGCTTAAAAACACTATAAAATGTCAAATAAATTCAGTTATCAAAATATGGTAAAAGATTGGATGGACTAGATACAGAGACGTAGCAAATACAGACGTAGCAGAGATACAGAGACGTAGCAAATACAGACGTAGCAGAGATACAGAGACGTAGCAAATACAGACATAGCA
Source organism: Invenusta paracnida (assembly GCA_036023295.1). Taxonomy (NCBI): domain Eukaryota; kingdom Metazoa; phylum Platyhelminthes; order Proseriata; family Coelogynoporidae; genus Invenusta; species Invenusta paracnida. The sequence goes on along the minus strand of JAYRBW010144833.1, from coordinate 5,120 downwards.
GATACAGACGTATATAGATACAGAGATGTAGCAAATAATCCTAAAATTTATAAGCTACTAAAACTGTCATCGGAATAGACTATATATGTACAACTATATCTATAACCCACATAAGATATGCTTGGTACATAGGACAATTCAGTCGATATATCTTTTAAAAGATATTACGAAATGAAGTGTATAATACAACACTACAGGCTACGAACAGATGGTAGCTTGATCTACAATTAAAAGGCTTTTATAAATACTCGAATAAAAACATATTCAAACTCTCAGTTCCGAATAGTTAAATTGCTTATTTTAAATTAATTCTGAGCATAAATAAATACGGGTTATATTTGGAAACATGAATTTAAAAAAGTAAAACAAATGCATATAAAAGAAAAACGTATTATTTTACATTCTATATTTTTAATTTAGAAATATGAACGAAAGATATAATTATAATTTATAAACAAATCTTTAATAATCAAAAACTTTGAACAAAAAAGACTACATAATATTGTTGAAATTACTCGAAAAACAAATATAAAATAACCAATTAATTAAAATACAACCAATTATTGCACGAGACGGCGCAATGCAGTGAAATCGATTCAAATGTTTCAATTAACATAATAGATACAGTAAAACTATTTTAACAAGCTGGTCACACTCATACTAAATAACAATAAAGCAGTCTGTATATTCTGTAGTGTTATTATTTCTTAAGAAAGCTTATTACCTGAAAGCAAACATTTCGATGATTTAAAAAAAAGTTTAAAAATTTAATGTTACCGGCTTTGCTTCCCTAATCGACAGAATAAATTAAAAGGAAATCAGCAGGAGCAAATAATCCCCCATGAGGAACCTATGACTCTATAAGGCAGCTTTCGGGAACTCGCATTCTTCTGCAATGCATGATCACGCATGAAGTAAGGGAATTAGCAGGAGCAAATAATCCCCAAAGAGGAACCTATGACTCTATAAGACAGCTTGTCTTCAGAGATAACTTTCGGGAACTCGCATTCTCCTGCAATGCATGATCACGTATGAAGCTAAAAACAGTAATTACTCGGCAAGGCATTTACCCATTTTCTCTTTAAATCATGATCATTTCATTCGGACCATAAATTCAGGAGAGTAGTTATGACTTTCTTAGCTTTGTTTTAGCGTTCAAAGACCACCACCAATTATCTTTATTGATTGATGATTGTATGTTGACCGTCTACTTCAAAGATAAGATAGTCTGTAATATTCTTTTGCCTCAAGTGCATAAATCACAGTGCACTCATGACCAAATGGTACCTAATCAGAAGCACAATTAGGACAAATCCAACACAGAGAAATAAAAAGAGATAAGTGAAACGGAATGCCCCTCTAAAGTAAACAACAGCTGAGACATGATTAAATGTCCAAAATAGCAATATACATAGTAATAAAAATGAATAAAGGAATAATTAATTATCCATCGAAAGTGAAGCGACTAACCGCGTTCTGTGAAGGCAGAATCGGCTCTCTTTTGAATCCGAGCAAAGAGTTCGCCTCCACTCATACACTCCATGACAACCAGCAGGTGGCTACGGCGCGTCACTTGGTTCACATTCTCGTAGACATCCACAACCCGGACCACGTGTTCGGAAACATTGCATGCTCGCCAGTGAAGATGCACCTCTCGCCGACACTTGGGATTATCTGCTAGAACCTGAGTAGAAAGTCAATTAGAAGGATTAGTTAAAAAATATATATCACAATGATCACTTATATATAGTTGTAGTATAATACAAATGATAAAATACCTAATAAACTTAATTAGTATAATCTTATTAATTTTCAAGAATTTCTTTTCATTTATTACTTTAATAGATGATAGTCAGATTCTATCCAAGTTTTTATAAATAGGTTGGATCGTCAAATTAGTAAAATGATAGTAAAAAAATAGTTTGTGGCTTGATAAAATAAGCGTTTTTAGTGCCCACATATTAATAGATCCTGGATACCACCTGGATGTAATTTCAGTAAGTAGTTCAAGATCATTGTTGCCCTAACAAATGTCTGATAGTAGTTTCAAAACAACTATCAATATACCACTATTGGAACTGAATTTACCTTATTGCTTAGGGAGACAAAAGCAATATAATTGACACACCAATTATAGCCCATGGTGAACACTACAAGACTCACCCATTATTTAGATACCAACAGCTCAAAGTTGTTTCACTCAAATATGTGTAATCATTTTATTATTATTGAATAGACACAATTGTTTACCACACTCTGCTCTGGAGAGGCAGCACTTTGGTATATAGCTTTATTATAGTATGGGAAGTCAGTGTTTGGGAATTTTGAACTGAGAACATTAACTTTATTGAATATGTCAATTAATATTTGACATGTGTCTGTCATTTATGGCCAACAATTTATGAGAAAATTTGGAAATGTTTGACAACGTTTATTTTTAATAGAAATAAACGTTTAGAACAAAATCATTCCAATACTCTGACAAGAATAGCTACTATTAAGTATATCCTTTTGAACTGTAACCAATAGTATACTACCTTTGCATGGGTCCCAATGAAGCTCCCTAACAGTATCTGCATTAGTCTTTAGTATCTCTATTGAAAACTTTCTTTAGAGCTCCCCCTATTTTATTACCTATATTGAGTGAGTACAATTAACCATTTAATCTTAAATCCCTTCAAACCAATTAAGCTGTTATTATTTATTTCTACTTATTTTCAAACATCAAGCATAATTAAATATATTGCTTTTCAGTCAATTCAGCTATTAATGGATTGTCTATTATGTCACCAATACCAAAGAAATTTGCCAAAAATAGATAAACCTATATTTTTATAGGATGCTAAGAACATTTTACAAACAATACTTGTTGATATTATTTGTAGAATTCAGATAAGGCCATATAGGAATCAGTGTCAGGTTCATTTCACCCAGTAACAGGATGGTCCAGGATGGAACATAAAGTCACTCCCAACATAACTACTCCTTTTTTGCCTGATCCTATAACTTGAAGTGATGTCTTTGTTCTCTCTTATTGAACCAAAGAGATTGGAATTCCATTATCAGGTTGATTTTTGTCTGAATAAGTTACTGGAATTGTATCTTCGTATTGAATGGTACTGAGTATTGATATAGAAAATCCTGTTGTTGGAACCTGATGATGCAGAGTACATGTTGCAGTTGTAAATAATCATTCCTGATGAGATCTACCAAAGTTTGCCTAAAGCTGGTTGAAGGAGTAGATATATTTACTAGGTCCAAATATTCGCTGTGTATTGTCTAGTAGGAATGATGCAATCTAAGCATCTTAGAATTAGTCCCATGAATGAGTCATCCCCACAGAAGAATGTTACCTTTGAGGTGTTCATGTTGGCTGAAATTTGTAAAAACCATCTTTTAAATATCATTAGGCTTTTTGATGACACTTCTAACATACCTATAAGTAAAAAAATCATTATTGTATTCAGCTTTATTTGAAAAAATATATTTACGAGGTAATTCTAATTAAATAGAAAGGAAAATTGTATTGAATTTCCGAGTAGGTGGCATATTCAGGGTGGCCACTATTTAGTTATAAAAAATTCACACACAACCAAAAAAATCCAAGTACATAAATACATTAAAACATCACTTTTTAGAAGAAACTTAATTATATAATGCATTATAAAAAGTATATTAAAGTTCATGTGTTAGACAATAATGATTGCTCAATTCAAGAGGTGATGATACATCATCCAGCTATACAATTACTTATGTAAGCAACCTAAAGTCCTGATTTAAATCAATTAGATCAGATCTTATTTTACATCATTGCATATTGTGTAGAGCTCTCAGATCCTTATAATAGAGATGATTTGCATGGTTATGTCAACCAATTATGGAATGACTTGAGATGTAGTTAAGTATGTATATATATCTGAACCACTTTGTGTTAGGAATAAAATTGCTCAATATTATGATGGTAACAAATTTGTCTAATGTTTGTGCCTGCTATCATATATATATGTGTAAGTTTATTGTATTTATTGTTAATAAACTTATTGTTATTTGTCATCTCAATACATGTAGACTTTTCAAGTGTATATAGATAATCATAATATAGTATATAGAAATAAAATAATAATAATATATCATAAATCTTTTAATAAATTGTCAAGCTTATTATTAGTACTTATGTTATTATAGAAATTATATTATAATATTATTAGAGCTAAATTTGAAAAAAAAAAATCATTTAGAAAGTGTCTATCGGTATGTATGTATGTATGCAACAAATATTCAATACCATGGTATTTAATACTGTTGAATATTATTGGGATGTATATACTAATATCATAGAAGCTTCTATTGATATGTAGGGTGTAAGCTGAACATATTAATATCCTACTCCAAATATTGCTGAATTGGACATCTACAATATCCAGTAACCCTATGGCTATATTTTATATTATAAAGGTAGAGACCATAGAGTAATAAAACCAAGAGAATTCACTCAGTCAAAAAAGCGTAAATATGTTTGTTTATATATTAAAAGTTTGTTATTTTATATTCCCACCAATATGATGGTAATTTACATCTAAAACAGTATAAAAGATCAATTTTCAAATGGGTAAAATGTACATGATATAAAGTATTGATATGGAAAGTAAAAATAGAGAAATGTGCGCCTGAAATAGAGATACGATAATATGTAATTTATAGGAGTATAGCTTGAATAATAATAAAATTTTTTTATAGTGGTAAGAACTAGTTTTGTCTAGTTTTAAGCCATAGGAATATGAAATAAAGTGCCCATACAATATAGCATATGCATACCAAAAAATGTAGGCAAAACTTGGAAAATTGTGGAGTTCTTGGCCCCAAATTAATTTTTTTTTAAATAAATAAAATAAAAAAACAAAAATTTTTTAAAATTGTATTACTATTGTAAAGGATAGTGAGATGCTTGATAATCGTGGTATGGTTGTGGGCACAAGCAGCTGTCAGCTTTTAGTAGAGTATAGGGGTTACTTGTTAAATGTCGAAAAAACAAAATATAAATGTATGTAGAAAATAAGTGAAGGAATTTTACCTTCAGTTACCCCAGATATACTCATATCACATGAGTGGAAAGATAATTA
>JAYRBW010144822.1:0-14800 GCA_036023295.1 Invenusta paracnida | reverse complement strand
ATAAACATCAAGACATGTCTATAAACATGAAAATACATCTATGCAAATTTCTATATAATCTCAACCATGTTCAATACCAAAACTATGTGGGGGCAACAACCTGAACAATAAATCGCAAAAGTGGAGAAGGACGATTACGTTGAGTCAAAAGCTGAAAATATCAATGACGAGAACAATAAATTACGACGCTATAATGATGTTGCAAAGCTGGATATCAAACATGCAAATTTAATTGAATATATTCTTCAGAACAGGACAAAGGACGAGATAAATCAGGCTTCCCTATCTGATATTGAAAAATGTGTCAAGGGTAGAATGTTGGAGACTCTTATTTTATAGATAAATGCAACAGAGACGATGTCCTTCTTTATACCCGCTTTAATGAATTGCAAAAGATAAGCAGTAGCCGTGCTACTATGAGCTCTACTTTGGAGGAGGAAATAAAAGGAACTTGGTGCATCTGGAAAAACCAAGTGCATGAAACTGTCTGTAAAATAACTATCATAAGTGGATAAAACAGCAGTCAAAATCTACTCATTTAACCAAAAAGGGGAAAATTAAAAAGGGAAAAACAAAAGAAAGAAAGAAAGGGTAACTATACACCAAGATGACTAACAAAAAAGGTTGCTCCAAAGGTAGAAGAATGACTGCTTCTAGACAGAAGAGTAAAACACTTCATAGAGTAATCTACAATACAGCAAAATTAAAAACAAATACCTAAGGTGGAAGAGAATTTTAGAAATCAACCAAGCTATACTTGTACATAATAGCACAGGCCTAGGAAATAAGAAGTTTTTAAGTTATGCGTGTAGTTGTTATATGTTAATTGAAGCCGAAATCCAGAACTCAAAACCAAAACAGACCAAATAAAAAGATGACAATACAATGATGCAATAGTAGAATATTAATAATAAGGTGCGGGACTTAGGACCCTCAGCAGTGTGTTTAACCGGTTTAATAGCATGCTGCCGTCACACTTCCCTTATTCTATTACTACTGATCAAGATTATGATGAAAAACCATATAAGCTTCTCGCGATTTAAAGAATGTATTAAGGGTAGTTTTTATATAACTTTATCATTACATTTGTACTAATCATTATTATATTTAGTATATGCCACATAATGTCCATTTGAAATAGATGAACCAATATGGCAAATGACACCAAAAAGAGAAAATGTTTTATTATTGACAATCAGATCAGGTGGGCATAAGATCGATTGCCCAGTTTTACAAACTCTGCCAGAACTAATAACAGAATGAACAGTTATGAAATAATTCATTGCATATATTCATAAGCAATTTCAGTTTAGTAATTTTATTTATTTGTGTTTGTTTGTTTGTTTTATTGAGATTTATTTTTTATTTATGCAAAATACAATACTGAAAGTAGTATCCAATCAAAGCACAGTCAACCATCTGGCATCCCTGGATATCGAATATCACATTGTCAAAGATTGCGGATAGAATGTTCATCCTAAAGTCATCTTACAAACTAAATCTACAAGGAAAGCGTCTTAGCTTACGAAAAAAGCGAACAGTCACTAAACATGACGGATAAAATCATTCCTTTACCGACACAACATACGTCTCTCTCCCTCTTACACAAAATATATCGAATTAAAGGGTGTATAATTCTTACCTTTCCCAAATTGCACGTACTATATAGTATCGTGTTTAGATTATAAAAGTTATGATAGGACATGTTTTGCAAATTATTAGTTAAGTGCCGATTGTATTTACACGCACAAGCGAGAGTTAGAATGGGAATATCAAACTTGCATATACCAATAAACTGAGACCTCACTAGTCGTTCCCTATAGCAATTGAGCTTTGATTTAATACGACCAACATTATTTGAAAAATTCAAACCGAAATATTTATATAAGTTTTTACAAAATCCAAACATTTTAAAACACTATTTTATGAACTACTGATTTTTATATCACCAATAAGGTTTAATATATTTTAATGTTTCTGATTAATGATTGCATTGCTTTTACATATAAATATTTAATTTGATTGTATTCCTAAAAATCTATTAAATGTCAAACGCTGTATAACTGCCACAATTTTTTATTACTAATCATATCTCAACTGAAACAATTAAATTATACAAATTATTATGTATATTCGAAATCTGCAATAATAATTACGTTTGAAATATTTGTCTTTTATCGAATTTTTCGTGTTTAGACAAGTTTAGCAATTTGTGAAAAATATATAATTTACAAACAAATCATAAGTACTATTTATGATAATTTCTCATATTTCTGTGTTTTTATGTATGTGTATATAATTTGTGTTTGATTGCTTATATTGCTTTATCTGTGCCTTTTACCACATCAATTATATCTATCCCTGTTGATTGACTAATCTAAGTAGAAATCGAAATTGTATCAACCATGTGTGCTGCAAAATAAAGATTCTCAAATGAATTGAATCACCTCGTGATTTTATAGTCTACGTTCTTTTAGAATTGTATAGAAATTAAATAATTACTTTCTTTTATGGATAATTCAAATTACTCCATTTGTATTTCTAGATTTTGTCATAATGTCAAAATCTATTTTATAGTCACTGAAAATCATTTCTACAGATGTTAAGAATGCTTAATATGAAAATGTATTGGGTTTTGATTTTATAATAAAATGTGTATATTCCATAAATAATGCATTAATACAATGTACAATGTATAATGTAAAATATAACGACTGAATTTTAAAAGGAGAGCCATTAAAAAAACTATGCTTATTTCAAAAATAAAACGCTTTGTAATAAAATTCAGCAACGGACGAAATTGAAAATTTTCTTAAATAAAAATAAAAATAAAAATAAACTATAATTATATGACCAAACTTTATCTTGCAAAAGGTTTTACAATACATAAAGCAGACCAATTTATGATCAAAACATGCAATTAGTCTCTCAGAAGTAACGCGATATACGCAAACATTTATACTTTGTTCAATCAATGTACGTATTCTTTTTATATTAACGCAATAAAATTAGTTTTATCCATTTTTTGCTTCAATTATTTTATCTAATTTTGAAAATTGAACTGAATTTACGCGAAATACATTGCTCATAAATGTAATTCCTCTGAGAGAGTATAGTGTAACTGAATTAGACATTAAAGTCAAGTATTAAACCGTAAATAACGCATCAGTTACATATAACCATAGATATGAATCAATAACAACTAAAAGGATATATCCCATAAATCTCAAGAAGGAAGAATAAAATCCTAACGGTAAATATACCATATTATTGTAATGGTGGCAAACCCAAATTCAAACAAATTAGGCCCTAACTCATATTTATAAGTATTTAAATATAATTTAATCTATTAATAAAATATTTATTATACTCATAATAAGAACTATTTTTTTAAATACTTAATCTTCCATATTTAAAGGTTTTATTTAGCCTTTAAATTAACATTTTCTTTATTACTATAATCGTCTCGAATAAGTGATATTTATTTCATTCAGAATATCATGCTGTGTTATCATTATGCTGTACAATGGATGATTATCTTATCATAAAAAAAGTTGATTATCTTTACAATAAAAAGAGTTTATAAAATAGTTCTAAACCACAAATATGTAGTAAGAATAAGTCTACGACATGCATGGTTAAGTAGAATTTTATAAATATATTTAACTTGTGAGCTAGAACTTTAGCTTTTAATTAATTTACCATAGTCCGTTTTAAAAATAATAATAACAAGAAATAGTTTAAATTTTGTTCAATTTTAAAAACTATACATGAACATTTCAAATAGTATTTTATTTTAGAGTTCCTGATAGTAGCGGGATATTGAAATGCAAATTTATAATATAACTTCACCATGCTTTATTCATATATTTCAAAATGATTATTACAAAAGTAATACATTTTTCTGACGTGCATTATATTGTAGCATCTTTTAAAACTGTCGCACCTAGGAAATTCTATATAATTTACATAAATTATATTCTATTATAATTTATACATGGATGAGCTGCTTATCAATCAATATATTTTTCTCTTAAAAATTGTTTTTTTTATTAAAAAATAAATAATATAGAAGATTGCTGAAAGATGTGAGATTTAAGTGAACCTACTAATAAATGGACCATAAATAAAGAAAAACAGATATCTGTCAGAGTAGATGGAGTATCTGATCGTCCGGTTATAAAATGTTTACAATTCTTCTGTCAAAGCCGCTTTTCCAAACCGCATAAACCGCTTAGATCTCTATTCCATTAATCTTGCGCTAAAGTGTTTTTATTTGATTCAGATTAGAAATCTGAGGATCTTGACTCCAGTAAAATGTGAGCATATAGCTACTCCAGATAAATTTAAGCTCATAGTATTGAGGAATAAATGTGATTTTAATGCTGAAAACAATAGTTTCTAGGGGCGTCTGTAAAAAATCTATTGTGTCATCTGCGCACCAAAATGGCAATACTTTTATTGACAACACTCCTTTGTACTGTATGTATATCATATAATTTGTTATATAATTTGTTATTAAGTATAATAAATTAAGCATTATTATCTGAAACTATACTTTATTATATTAATGTCATCAATTATATCACATAAAAAATATATATTGATATTCAAATGTACAGATAGACAGGTTCATTAAAGATCTAATTTAAGGTAATGGAAGGTAAATTGAGGTTAAAATATATGTCAATAACGTCCCAGTTTCGAATAAATTGTAGTATAATATCTTCAATTTCTGTTTGCATTTTAGTGTTACATTAGTTATAACTTATAAATAACAAAATTAGTGTATTGATTTAGTATAAAACATAAATTTTAATTTTAATTTTAATTAAAAATATATAACATATCATATATATTATGCACAAACTGAATATAATATATACGTTAAATGAACAGAAACATCAGACTTCTATTATTTAGAATTGATATAGAATTATTTGATGAACAAATCAAACAGCAAGTATGTAAAAAAGCCAATAGATAGGATGAGGAAACATAAAGGTACAATTTAAGTACCCAAATATAATAATACATGAAATGTGATTTGATGTGATATAGCAAGACGAGTGAATGAAATGTACGAGAAATGTTGCTAATCTACTTTTACAGTAAAAATCAATAAAAAAGACAGCAGAACTAATATTAAATGAAAATGTAATTAAACCAAAGATTATAGAAGAATAGAAGAATTATTAAAAGAAGAAATTCTGCGATAATCTTTGAATTAAATTATAACAAAAAGCATTAGTTAGATTGTAACATGTGAGAATAAATATTAGAAGTCTCAGAATAACATATATACCCAATATAAGTGTGATTTATTCATATGTAATAACATGAGTAGATTTAAACAGTAATATTACTGAGGAAAGAATAAAATAAAAACCACTTGAAAATTATTGAAGTAATTAAAATTTATTTATTTGAAAAATTGACCGAGCTTTCGATGTATCTTCACATCATAATCGTGGTCAGAAAATATAAAAAGCAGCAATAAAAGTCTTATATACAGAGAGAAGAGCGTCAAAGTTACATAATAAAACTAACAAGGAGTGAATGAAAATCATAAAATAGACCTAATAAGACATTTAGCTATACTTCCATTGACATTAAAAAATCCAGCATTAAGATTGAGAGTGTTATCTTTAGGAAAATTAATAAAAGCGGCTTCAAGAACACGCCCCACTTTTTGATTACTATACAATTATATAAGATAGAAAAATAATTAAAATCAATAACATGATTAGAATTAGAGGAATGGACAGCAATAGCGTTGTTAAAATTACAATTAACAATAGCGGTTTGGTTTTCTTTTATGCGGGTGGATAATTCACGACCACTCTCACCAATGTAAAATTTATCACAATCTTTACAAGGAATTTTAAAAACACTTACCTTTAACTTTAGGGACATTAGAAACAAAACAAGATTTAATGGATGAAGGATAAGTGAAAATAATATCAGAATTAAAAGATTTACCTAAGGATTAATTGGGGGAAGAGTCTAAGATTGGAATAAAGGGAACACAAATTTTGTTTATGACAGAAAAGGTTTTTTTGTTATTTTGTTTTTATTATGATTTAATTAATGATTTTGATGCGCAAGGAATTAAGTTTTATTAAGAAGTAAATTGGAATAAGCGAAAGAAGTTAATGATTTAAAGATATATTTAATTTCCGAATCTAATAATTCAGCACTACAAATACGAAAAGCACAAAGAAAGAGCCCATGGATGAGGCTAATTTTAATAGAGATTGGATGAAAGGAATAAAAATGCAGATAATTATTAAAATGTTTTTTTACAAAAAACCTTGAGTTTTAAAAAACAGGAAGGATTTAATAATTAAAACGTCAAGGAAATAAATAGAATCATTATTTTCCCATTCATGGGTAAAAAGTTAAGACGGATATAAAGAATTTTAAAAAATTAAAAAATAATTTAGATTGAAATCATAGTTAACGACAGCTAAAATATAATCGAAGTATCGAACCCAGAAATAAGGTTTATTTTCTGAAAAGTGAGGAATTAATTCCGATTCAACGTGTTTAAAGAATAAATTATAGCTAAGACAGGAGAAAGTGGATTCCCCATGCTAAAACCAAAAATTTGTTCATAAAAAAAATATATTTGGGGCACTAGATTAATAAGACCAATAAAACAATTAAAGTGAAATTATCGAAAGAAGCTAATTTACGTTGCAAAAAATCAAGAGTCGGAGGAAGCGGAATATTAGTGAAAAGAGAAACAGCATCGAATGAAATTAATTTATGATCACACTTAAAATGAAATGTTTTCCACTAATTAATGAGATCACTACTATTTTTTAAATGATAATTAGAGAAAGAACCTAAAAGAGGAGATAGAATGGAGGCAAGATATTTGGAAAGTTTATACGAAGGAGGTTTACAATAAGAAAAAAAGGATGAAAGGGACAATTAGGTTTGAGAATTTTAGGAAACCCATAAGCATAGAGCAGAGCAGGAAGAAAGGATTTAAACGATAAAATAAGAGATTTATGAACAGGGTAATTATCTTCAATATATTTAATTTTTTTTAAGAATTATTATTAACGTGATAAGTGTTATTATCAGAAAATACATTTCGGAGGAATATTCAGAGACGTAAAGAATAATTATATTTCCAAATAAATATACAAAATACAAATACATTTATTTTAATTACTTCAAACAATTTCTAGTTGTTTTTACATTACGCAGTAACATATTTCCAAATATGTATTATATATGCTAATATAATTAAAAATAGTTATATATAAATTAACGTTAAATATAACAGAATAATAAATGAAAATAAAAAAAACATTGAGATTAAATAAGTTGCCAAGGATTTTTAATTTGTAAATTGACTAAAACATTCTTACACATTATATAAGCGACAATCTTTATGTTATGTTATAGGTATACAATATTTATGAAACGTATATGAATGCCTATACTTTATTAAGGAAATAAGAGGAAATTAATTCAAACTTTTATTTTACAATAAAAGAATTTACCTATATTTTATATACAAAACATATTTATGAAACATATTAATGCTTAGAGTTAAAAACATTTATTATTAATTTTCATAAAATTAATACTTATTTAAAGTAGCTTCACTAGTTATTTGGTATGATTATGGGATATAGGTTAAATTTATAAAGGAAACTTGTATTCTTATAATTAAAAATGCAATCAATTTTAAAACGGATTTTGAATTGTCTTATTAACCGAAGCTTTTATTATAATAAATTATTTTATAATTATACATACTTTCAGTTTGATTAATGGTTTATTTTTTCATTACTGAATTATATACATAGTATCTGTGTTTGAAAAGCTATAATACATTATGATAAGCTTCACAAGTTTTTAAAACTATTTTATGATTATTTGACCTTAATTTTGTGTTTATTTTAATTTAATTTTCACCTTCATAGCTGTTTTGTGTTTTTTTAAACATATGTTCTTATTTAACTGGTTATCTTCTGACATTTATATAATAATATATATGATCAACTAACATTACTATGACCTAAACACAGAGATATAACCTACGTGTGTATATATGACCTACAATTGAGACAACATTGAGGACGTAACATTTCGTTTTACCTTAAATAACACTTTATTAGGAATGTATTTCCTTTAGTCCTTAACATAAGATTTTGCAGCAATAAAACTTGTCCGATTTTGATTGATTGTCAGCTGGGACAAGTTGTCAAGAGAATATCTATGCATCAATTTGTCAAAAATACAAAATTATAACTGGATTACGTATCGTCTATCTCTTTTATTGTATCTTTTTTTAACACAGCTATAACGAGCGCGGTATAATATATTATGTAAAATATTTATTCTCACAATTAATTAAACAAATTACACAGTACGAATGAAAGTGCGCATGAAATGAAAGATTTCTTATTAATTTATAATGTTATTATCAATTATTTTTTTACATAACTTACTATATTCCGACCATAGCTATTGAATGTATTGCAGGAGTTTATACATACTATTCTTATACATACATATATACATTTATTTTTAATAAATATTATTTATAATAATACATTATTTTCTGATTTATTGGATTGCAGCAAATTAGAAGCTAATGTCTGAAATTTATTTTTTATCATACATAAATTAAATTAATTCTATTAAAGGATATTGTGATATTTCCTTTCAGCTCATAAAGTGTAATCTATAATTAATTAATCACTAGAACTAAACACTAACATGGCTGATATAAGCTAAAAGAAGTAGGAGTTGGTACTAACAGCACAAGACCTGTTGACCTCAACAACATGATATTCTTTCAGTACTCACTGCGAACAATCTTAGGAACTGTCAATGGAGTTTAATTAGATCAGTATAGTATAAACTGTTTTACATCAATTTTCTATTATGAATAAAAAATAAGCTTACTATATTATTACTTTAGTAAAATATGATTATCGTGTATTTAAACTCACATAGTGAAATTGAAAAATAAAAGTCTTCCTTTAATTAATTTAAAGTTACCTTTTCATCGCTACCAATTTACATATTTTATCAAATAAATATATAAATGTTGAAAAGCATAATAAATATCTACATATAAAGCGTTATTTAAATAAAAAAATAAAACACGATTATCAAATAATTATCTTTTATAAATAAATTATCATTTTTAATGTTACATGCTTTATTTTATTAAAATTAAATATGTCAATTCATAGAAGCTAAAATTTGTTTTTTAAGTATAATTTTTTTTCAAAGAAAATAGAATTTAGAGAAAAAATATATTGTACACAATTTAATGACTAACAAATATAATTGGAGAAAAATGTAGTATGAACTGGTAAAGAAGAAGATATTAACTTTTTATCAATTAATTACTTTTAAATAATAAGATAAATATATTATTTGTTTACAATTAGTTACTGTTTAAAATAATGTCACTTAAGAATGCATATATGCATATATGTATATATACATCACGCATATGGTTCGTAACGAATAAAAATAGTTTAATGAACAACACTTAGGCAGCAAGACTTAAGTATTATAATTGTATTATTAAAAAAAATCCCCCAATAAAATACAAAAAATCCCATTTGTTAAATAGTCCTTTTTGTACTTATTTTTAGTTATAAAATAACCAGTAATAACACTTTTAAACAAATCGTTGATTAAAAATGTGCACGTTTTATGTAAATTGCCGTCACACAGAAGATATCCGATCAATTATATAATTATATATGACAATAATACTATTAATAATATGTATACTACTAGCTATATATCATAAGTAATATTGTTAAATATTTTAAATTTGTGTTATTTATTCTATTGTATAATTTAGAGTGCATAATGGGTGAGGTCAACTTTCATTCTTAAAAAAATTCTTAGTCTTATCTATTTTCCTAAGAAACGGTTTAGAAGAAGAATTGATCTCTCATTTTCTTAAGAATTTTCTTGGTTTTAACTGTTGAATTTTAAGAAAAAGAGTAAGAAATGTCTTAAGACTTTTCTAAAACTCTGGCTAAGAAATGGAATTGACCTCATCGAAAGTCTTAGTCTTAAGAATTTTCTTAGTTTTAGTTTTTTAGATAAGAGAGATAAAATTTTTTTATTTTCTTATCTATGTTCTCAAGCACATAAAACTTCGGTCTTAGAATTAATTGACATGTTTTAAATATGTCAATGTTTTATATATATGTATATAAAAACATATTAGCAATATATTAGTTGTTAATATACTAATATATAAACTAAAATAATCATTCAGTTTCACAGAATCTATTTCAATATTCTATAATGTAGTTTACCTATTATTTATAGAGTATATGTAGCTTTATATTTTGAAACCTTCATATTGAATCGAAAGGCTATATCAAATTGTATATTGTATAATATACAATATCTATATATTATATATGTATAAAGAAAAGAAAAAGATACTTGTGTATTTAGAACACATAACATATTTTTGTAATAATTAATAATTGGTATAATTATGTATCACAGATCTATTTTATTCATAATTTTGGAAGTAGAATAAAAATTCAAAGTATATATATACACCATTATCCAAATTGTTTATTTAAATACAATTTCATGTTTATACAGTTTAGAATACCCCAAAAATATTGGGTCAATATTCCTAAAATTGATATACTATATGTTATAGCTTACTTAATAGTACAAATAAGTTTATACATATATGTATAAATATATCGTACACAATTTGCGTAACATTACACACCCATGTAATGCAGGGCTTCTTGCACAAAACCTAGGAATGAAGATTTTACGAAAAATGGATTTCAATAAACTTGGAATAGTGAAGAGTTATGGAGACATATAATGAAGAATATAAATAATGCATTAAAGGTAAATCAAAATCTTTAGAAAACACAAAATAACTGCGTTATATAATGTAATATTAAGTAAAGTGTTTATATACAAGAGACAATAAATAAATAAATATTGTAAATTATTGTAATTTGTCATTGTTATTGTTGTTCTATATTATTTATACCGTAAATTATATTTAAACAAACATTGTAAAACAGTTAATTTAAATTTAGAAAATTATTTGAGCATAGTTTACAATTATAATTGAGCATTTCATAAATAAATAAATAACTGCTATGAATTAAAGTATGCAACATCTAATTACTTTAATTGTTATATTTCTAGTTTACTCTGTAAATATTTGTATATATATAAGTAAATTGGAATAACAGTGGTTTTAATAAAACAATTTGTTAATATAACTCCATATATATGCGTTGGGAATTCATAATTGTATCTATATAATATAACAAATATTGCCTTACTATATATATATAAGTTTAAAATACTAGAAAATAAGAGAATGAATTTTCAGTGATGGTGTTATTAAGTTATATTATTTAAGTTAATGCATATATTATGTAAAGAGAGAGATAATTACAAACATATATCATTAATTTACTACAATATATATATATATATATAGCAATATATTATTATAGTTAAATAGTTATTATTATATACATTTTTTAATGATTTAATTGGGCAAAAATATTCATTTCATTTATACAATTATATTGAAAATAATACTACACATAATTATAATATTCTGCATATAGTATAAATAGACTGGAATTTTGTAGAATCTGCTTAAATAAGGGATATATTCAACTTTATATGGTATAATAATAGCTTTTGTTTTAATATAGACGAAATCGACTTTTCAAACTATAGTAAAATCGCATTATGTATAATGAAATTTCGGATAAATATATATCGTGTGCATAAAATTTCAGTAAATTTTGGAGTAGAAAAAATCGCACGCCGTTTGTCAATGAAACGGGACAATTTCTACAAGAACACGTGTAACTTAAGTAATTATAGGAGTAAAATCACATATAACATATGGTGTGTATACGTTTACAGAAATTAAAATGTATACCTAAAGAGAGCATATATTATGTAAAATATAATCGAACATTTCCTTTTACGCAAATAAAATGAAGTATATACCATATATAGGTGACTCATTCAGGGCATTTGAGTATAGGAATGGTATGTAATAATATCAAATTCACTCATATAAGTACTTAATAATTTGCACACATAATGAGTAATTACATAGAATTTGAACATACAGACCTTAACTATAAACAATTATCTATTCAGTTATGTTAATTACTTAATGGGGCATTGAGGAATTTTGGTTTTACATTTATAATACAGACATAAATTATGTTATGTATATTATAATATACATAGCACATATTTAAATGGTGTACCATCATAAGAACGAATAAAACTGTGAAAACATTATATTAAACGAAAATAAAAACTTTGAACCGAGCGAAATTTAAAATGGACGAACTTTAAATTGAGCAAAATAGATGATGAGCGAAAACAATTCACCTAAAGATTAATTGAGTGAACTTGAAATTGAGCGAAAAATAACTTATCTTTAAATAAAGCGGACATCAAACTGAAGGAACTTTAAACTGAGCAAAAGAATAAAATCCTTAAATAGGGTGAATTCATTCTGACTTTCAATAAAGTGATATTCTTGCCAAACACTCTATATAGATCATATATGTATTATCTTAGACTCTTTATTTGCTTTTTATTCAATTTAAAACTTGCTCAGTTTAAAAATTTCTATTTTCGCTTAATTTAATGCTCGCTCAATTTATATTTTTATATGAAAACAATTTCAATTTATTTAAAGTTCACTAAATTCAAAGATTGAACAATTTTAATGTTTCATTGATCTTTCGCTAAAGTTAAAGTTCGATTTTAGGAAATGCAACGAAATAAATGTATATAACTTTTTGTCTGTCATTTTTTACCGCTAAAATAAAAATTATTTTCTTAAATTCAAAAATTATTTAAGTTTACGCTAATTATATATACAGGGTTGTCAATAAGTTACCGACCTATTTTGATCCGTAATAACAATATCATATCAACATGTTGTAATAACAATAACAATATCATATCAAAATGTTGTAATAACAATAACAATATCATATCAAAATGTTGTAATAACAATAACAATGTATATAAGTATACTTACATTTTTTTACTTTGATATCTTATCAATTGCTTAAAATTATAAAGAAATATCTATACACCAAGAAAATCCATAAGATATTCTTTCACAATATCATCTCGATAATATCAGTAATATTTATCAGTGCATATTTTTAAAGATGTTCCTTTTGCCTTATACGAAGAACATAATAGCAATGGTCATAATAGATACTGATACATTATCTTAAGGATACCAATGATACAAAGATAAGATATTTTTAAATATTCGATCAGGTATCCTTCAATAATCAATATTTGATATCTCAAAAATATTTCCAATTAGATATATCCAAATTGATTCCTTTTGAATAAGTAAGTAAAAGTATTTCTCTATGTAGGTATGCAAGAGTATTTCCTTCTTTTTCTCTCTCCTTTATTTTTAAGTTTTACTTAATTCGAATACTATTTGAATATATCCAATTATATTAAAAATTGATTTTTATTTTGCCCATGAGATTCTTCAAAATCTTTGGACACATGTAAGATACTAAAAATTCAACTAATGTATAAGCAAGCTCAACATATTTGTTAAGCTTTATAGAAATATAATATACATATAAACAAATCATGCTATTCCATCAAATTTATACTGTAATTTTTTTTTCAAGAACGAAAAGTTAAATGAAACAAAAACTAAATTCCAGTTTTAGCTGCCAAATTCCCCTGCCGTTTTCACTTGAATATATATATTTTTCACCCTATATAGTATTTTCAATTTACCCACAAATATTGTATATTAATTAATATATACGAATAAAAATTAAACAAAGTGTAAATTGAAGCAAATAAACATATAGTAAACATTAGGTACGCAGGTGAGGGGAAAATTGTAAATGCAATATGCAAATTAGTTTTAATGGAAATATTTCAATTCTCCATACAACTAACATTATAACATATGACGTAAAAATATTCCTTATAAGCAAATATTAACTGTAAAATAGAAAATGATCAGACCATAAGAATATTACCAATGTAAAAAATTCATAAAGTGTAAAAATATATTTAAATCATAATAATCTCTATATCCGGTTTTATTTTATATAAAATAAGAAGTCCGGGATTTCATTTTAGTAATATGCGGGTTTTATTTATATCCAAACAAATCCATACAAATATATCTATCTATGGCTGTAAATAGAAATTGAAAAGATATATATAACAAACAGCTAAAAACGACATATCAAAACTATATAACATTATTTTGAATTGTAAAAATTGTTAACAGTTAACCATACACAAATCATTTCAAAATATAAATTAGTTTTTAAATGGTAGCGGTTTAAAAATGACCGTAATTCTTGTGGTATTCTAATATACGTTCTGTATACGTAGGTTGCTCGTATGAGCTGCATGAGCTGCATGAGCTAACAACCTACTGCTGTAGGTTTAGATAATTGTAGACGATATGCAAAATATAAATAAACGACGAGCCAATATAAACTATCTTTCTTATTCAGTATTGTCCAAATTTAAATATCAAGTCTAACTTCAAGTCTGATCCTATATAGAGAGACAAAATCATTATGGATTATTTGTTTCATATGAACGTTATATAGTTATTTTATCTGATAAAATTGACATATAGGTATAAGTATTAAGAAAGGTGCGTTTCTAGGCCAACAAAGACCCCCCCTTTGTCCCCGAGAACAAAGACCCTCCCCCTCACGTCCAATCAGGATCGAGCAAGTCTCCAACCAATGAA
>JAYRBW010144811.1:0-14800 GCA_036023295.1 Invenusta paracnida | reverse complement strand
TGGTTTGCCTCTGATTAATAGAAAAGTATTAAATATGGGTGTTCCAGTAAGTTTTTTCCTTAAATACGATTTAATACAGATACATAATTCCACGCAATTTTAAATTTGGCGCCACATAATCCCACGCACTTTTAAATTTGAATTTGTCGCAATTAATTTTGTTTAAATAGACAATCTCGTGTATTTAATAATTTGAATTTGGCGCCCACACAATCCCATGCACTTTTAAATTTGAATTTGGCGCAGAGTTTTGTTTTTAAAAAAAAAGACGCACGCGTCTCTTAAATACTGTTCCAGCCGTCTCATTGGCTGACGCTACTTGATCCTGATTGGTCGGGAGGGGGAGGGGGAATTAGAAGCACTCCCTCCATGCTACTATTATAGAGCAACTAACATCGAAGATAGTAGATTGTGCAGATGGGCTTCAGTTGGAAGTTGGTCATCAGAGTAGAAAGGCATTTAGTTGAATTATTCCATAGCCCCGGTATAACTAGCAAGTTAGAGTACTTATTGCCATACAGTACATTTTAGAGTAGAAATAGGTACTTCATAGAACTTTATTTAGACCCTATCCATATCCAACGTCGCACATTTTTGCTGCGATTTTTAAATAAACAAAAAGAGAAAAAATTAAGTTTTCTTGATTATTCCCGAAATAAAATTGTACAACTTTTAGCCCTATATTCACTATTTTGCACTCAAAGGGGTGGTCATGTAACCGCACATACCCAAATGCATTCCTTTTTAAAAATGAGCAAAATATACAATATTATAAACAATACATCTATCTTCCTAAAAATCGACGAACTCTGATTCGGCTGCTGATCAATTTCTTGCACTAATTCTAAGGCTGCAAATAGGTTGCAGATTTTTTTCCTGAAATTTAATATTCTTTAAAATAAAACTGATTAAAAGGCATATATTTTACCCTTTTCATAAAAAATATTTTTGACTATTTTTAAATGGAAAAAGTTATAAAATATTTTCAAGACTCTACTCTACTAGGAAGTTAAAAAAGAGAAGCTTGATAAGCCCCTTCTTACTCCGCCTGAATATGAATGCGTAAAGCGCCCGTTAAATAAATAAATATCTATATTTGTGTTATTTTGCATATTAATTAAAATTATACGACGTAAATATAAAAAGGGCTAAAATTAGCGACAGAATTTGATTTGTGTTTAATTAATTGTCAACAAATTGTCTATATATTATTTAATAAATGACAAAACAGATTAAACGAAAAGTTCTGCTTTAATTTTTTTGTGGTCAAAATATAAGAAACACGTATATATGCGATAAATACTTTTCCTTATTTTATCATATATATATAACTACTGAATGTATTCTAAAATCTGTTATGAAATGTATAGACAAATTAATTACATTTTTATTTCAGGAAAGGTTGCACATTACCCTTAATTATAGGAATTGTCATAATGATGTTCTCTACTATTAGTAAGTGCATATTATTTTCTATATTATAATTTTAATTCAATCTCTCGCTATATATATTATTTATAACAAAACAATTAAATTATAAACATTATTAAGAAGGGATTAGGTGTCCCAAAAATAATTAATAAATAGTATTAGTAGCATAAATTATCCTAAAGAGTTTTAAACATAACTATAGTTTACTGCATATTGCAGAGTATAATCAGAATAATGAAAAGATTTCTACAATCTATATTTATTTGAAGCTAATTATATAAGAAATATATTACATATAGCATAATAGAATAAATTTTCCTAAAAGCAACAGATTGAAACCCCTGAAAAACTAAAATTACTTTTGGATCTAAATATTCTACAAATAATATATACATATATAACAAATTTAATATGAAAGCTTTTTGATAACTAGAATTCGTTTTTTGTCACTTTAAAAATACACTAAAATAACCAAATTTACGAATGATTACAGCTAAAATTTATTAATTTGTGATAGTGCTATAAGCCATATAATGCTTAGTGTTCCACTTGTGGAACATTGGGCGCTAATGGGTTAAAGTAAATTTTGAATTTTATTTTATTAGTCTGTAATAATTTGAATATTCTCCTGACTAAAATCTATAAATGTCATGGTGTAACTTACTCAAGTTTAAACTTTCCTATAGAAAACACGGGACCCCGTTTGTCACTCAATTTAATTAAACATCCCTTTATTATGGTGGTGTTAGCGTGAAGTGTAATCGCGCAATCTAACTGTTATCAAATAAAAATGCAGTATGCTGGTCAAAGAGTTGGTGGAAAGTAATGTCATTTCCAAATGAAAAAGTTTCCTCTTAAAACTGTATTAAATTGGGTAACTTAAATTCTTTCGTTTTGTAAAAAATCTAACAAAATTTATATTATTTAACATATATATATTTGGGAATACCTTAAAATTTCTGCAATATGATTTAAACAAAATTATTTATCTACATTTACCAATATTTAAATATATCGTTTAACATATAAAACAAGAAAATTTTGTCCGAGCCGTTGTTTTCAAACTATGTAGAATACTGAAATGAGTAGTATTTAAAGTATATATGCTTTTTTATATAGACAGAAGTCGAGCATTATTTTATACGGATATATTGAATGACTTAAATAAAAATTCGAAATCATTAAATTCAGTGTTATTCAGTTCGATATATTTAAGTTTTTGTTTAAGATTTGAACTATAGCGATACATAAACAATGTACATAGTACTAAATATTTGTATTCTTATTATGCACAACCCCCCTCTCCCACACCCAGCTCTATATATTTTGGAGAATTCCGTTTTACCCCTTTATCTGGTTTTTCGAAAGCTATCCAATCTTTTTTCTTACTTTGTATATAAATTTACCGCTTCATTTATGTATTTTAACATTTTTCTTTACAGCAATAGATAAGCACTTAAACAAATTTTCTAGAATGTATTACAAGTATTACTATTTGTAATGTTTCATTCAATGTTTTTATACATGCTTTTAAATAGAAATTTTCCTTATAAGTCATTATTATATTCCGTAATTATTATTTCTTTCAAACAATTTTGTTTACCATTACCTATTTATTTGTCAAATAATGATT
Organism: Invenusta paracnida; assembly: GCA_036023295.1. Classification (NCBI taxonomy): domain Eukaryota; kingdom Metazoa; phylum Platyhelminthes; order Proseriata; family Coelogynoporidae; genus Invenusta; species Invenusta paracnida. The sequence continues at coordinate 11,736 of JAYRBW010144811.1, read as the reverse complement.
ACAATAACATTTCTTTTTTCAGACCATAAGAATAGTAGCATTACCTTTTTAGTAATTACATTCATATAATATTGAACTGTTATTGAAGGGACAGTTTTGTTTCACTCAAACCGTCTTGCTTTTTGTCTTATTCTATTCCAGTTTATGCAGTTGCAAGTTCCTATTGGCTTTTATTCATAGGACGTTCAATTCATGGTTTGTCGGCTTCATGTGTGTCAGTTGGAGGTATTTATAGATCCTCTTAATTATAATTATGTCTATTTCATATTTTAATCTATACCTTACTACAATGGTACTGAGCTATGGTATTCAAATATCAAGCACCATGCCGTATCATTATATGAGTGCGATGAAAATTAAGTATAATATGTACTATCATACAAAGTTATAAATACGCATCATTTGATTGTGTTTAAATTGTTTAGTAAATTATTAGACTTATCTTGGAAACCGTTATAAAAAAACACAGAAATCATACTTCATTTTCAGGTATGTCATTACTGGCTTATACCTACACAAAGGACCACGCTCGCAGTAAAGCCATGGGATTAGCTCTAAGTGGTCAGGCACTGGGGATCGTCAGTAAGTGGCACAATATCTAATACATTCTCTTCAGCATTACGATAACCTGAAAATAACACAATTTTCACTTTATATTTTAGTTGGATATCCCTATGGTGGAATTGTTTTTCAATTTGCTGGAAAAGCAATTGTATTTCTGGGAATTCTGGCGCTTCTTTTCCCCATTTTAGGTCGGTAAAATATTTGAAGGATAAAATATAATCAGTATACTGTGTACATATATGTATAATAATATGTATTTTAAAAGGGCACTTTAAATAATTAAACAGAATATTTCCCTGTCAACCGATTAACAATATTTTGAAATAACTTAACCTAGCATAACATAACAAACTAAATATGATATAATATAGCCCTGATTTAGTAACTAAATGTAAGCAAGCAAGATGGAGTCTTGAAAGCAGAGCTTGAACCATCGTTATGCTAATTTCATAATATATTTAAAACTTTCAAAGTTACTTATTAAATATAATTTTTAAACATCATATTTTGACAACGAGGACAATTTGTTATGTAGAATAACACCTTACTTATTTTGATTAGTATATATTATGGACCTATAAGGTATAATACGTGTAAAATGAATATTTTATTATTAAAACTAAAATAAATTAAAACTAAAAATATTTGTTATAGATTGGCTATTTGAAAAAATGGCATAACAATTCGAAAAAGTAAGATTGTGGTAAATAGTCCATTTAGAGTTCTTATTCTCCCGATACATTTACTAGTAAAAAGACAATTTGGATATATTTAAAACTATATTTTTTAATAACAATGTTTAAATGAATTAGCATATAGGTACTTTGTTTTTAAATGGTAAATGTTAACTACATTCCCAAATTGCACAATATTTACAATGAAATTAGTTTAGATTGTCATTGTATGACGTATAATTGATTAATTTCTATGATTACAACATTATTAAAATTTAGACTTTTCAAAGTAAACCTTTCAAAGCACAGAGTAAACCTTATAAGCACAGAGTAATAATAAACACTTTCAAGTCTTATTGATTTTAAATGCATCATGTTGTAAATGTTGTCGACAGAAAATCTTTTTATTTCATTAAAATGTATATAAATTAGGAATTTATAAAGTAGTATAAAATATTCCTTGTAAAATTTTGAAGATTGGGTGCCATTTTCCAATTATTTTAATAAATCTACATTTTCTGAAAATTACAATATATAAATTTTTATCTAAGACCGTTTTATTAAGTATGCTGTTTAGTGGATATTACATTTTAAAGGATTCGATTAGGGCTTTTAGGTATCGAAATAGTAGTATCATTGAAATCAATATCAATAGAGTTGAAACTCTATAACATAAATTTTAATAATTTAATAAATTTTAATAAATTATTATTTTAATTAATTTTAATTAATTTAATTATTTTAATTATTATTTTAATAAATTTTAAATAATTTAATAAATTTTAATAATTTTTAATTTTTATAAACTCTATCAATAAATATATATATATATTAGTAAGTGGATTAATATTAAAATTCGAGTTATTGTTAATAAATGACTACTCTATAGTCATAAGCATATATACAAACCCATAAATTGAAAAATTCTATATCATGAATAAAATGTAATCTATGTAAATAATTATTTTTTAGCTTTCTATTTCCTGGCTACGGATATGTCAACGGATAGTTGTGTATGTATACTATCATTTGTTACTCTTTATTATTATTATTAATGAAATGTATTATGAGCTTATTTGACTAAAGCAACTTGTATTTACTTTATAGATACATTTTGGTGGCGGGACTACGTTATCAACGTTAATATCAGACCCATATATATTATTGGCTTCAGGTTTGTTAGCTATAACAATTTTATTTTAAAAATGTATTTTGAATTTCTCCTTTTAATAGTAATCCATGAAGTATTAATATACGTATTATGCAAAATAGAGTGTTTAATAACTTCTTTGGTTATAATACATATCAATTATTATTAGTAAAAAACTATGAACAAAATTTGTATCGTCTTTTGTTTAAACAATAGTCTGATTCCCATAGCATTATGTTAAATGTTTAAGAGGCTATGTTACTAACATTTTTGAAATATATAATATAAATAATTTTATTTAACTTTAAATTTTGTTGTAGGACAACCTATTTTTCATAGGCAAGATAAATATATATACTTAGTTATTATAAGACAACTTAATTATTTAAAGGCAGCTAAATTTACTTTATTTATTTATTTATTTATTTTTTGTCTATGAATAGGTTGTCTTAGAACGAAATATAAGGCTTTTATCACCAATAATTAATTATACTAATTATTTATATTTTACTTTTTACAATTTTTAGTAGCACTTGGGCTTCCTATATCTTATGTATCTTTTTATGCTAAACATATGTTATTATATATATTTTAATGTTAAGATTTGCCATCAGTTCTAATATAAAAGAAAGGAGCAACCAAAGAACACACCAATAACTGAAAAATAATAATACTATGAAGTTTATAATAATTCCTTTTCAAAGAAATCACAACAATTAGTACAGCATTTTTTAGCCTTTGAATTGTTTGTGATTTTCATGATAATGGACCCCACGGAAATATGTTTTTATTTTAAAGTAAACATTTTTAATTACTTTTTTATTTTGATAATATTTTGTTTTTTGAATACAGGAGCGCTGCTATTTCCTGAGATGTCCATGGCTCTACTTGAAGCTACTCTCCCCATCTGGCTCACCAATAATATGCATTTACAAAAATGGGAACTCGGTAAATTAAACGCGTAGGTTCTCAAAATAACCGTTTAGTGTATTAAAAATAAATAAATATATTTTTTAGTCTAGAATAAAATATAATAAATAAATATATAAGACCACGCATCTATTTATTTATTCTGTGTAATCAAATCTAATATAGTAAGTGGATTAATATTAAAATTCGAGTTATTGTTAATAAATGACTTCAATTAATATTTCTGAAACCATCCACAAGTAAAGCTGAATATGTGGAGAAAATGATGAAAATCTGATTAAAATTTAAAAATTAAATAATTTATTTGGAGGTGAGTTAAAATTGCGAAAAATCCTTTTTTTCAGCTATACACAATGGTTTATATTTTTTCCAAATAGCAACACTGACTTTTTTCTGTTATTTGGACATGTTTAGTAGCAGTAGATTGATACAAATTGAATCATCGGGGGTTTTGCATCATTTATTTGACTTCTGATAATAGTGTGAATATCTTCTATCAGGTATGATCTTTCTTCCGGACAGTATTGGATTTTTTCTGGGCACCAACGCATTCGGAATTGCGGGTCTCAAACTTGGACGATGGGTCTGTATTCTCTGTAGTCTCGTGATGGTTGGAGTATGCCTTATTCTGGTAAACTATATTTCTGGTGTATAGATATTCATATGTATATATATATCTATATATATACTTCCAACCTATATTAAGCTTTATAGATTTTCTCAATCAAATAAGACGCACAATCATTTAATGTTGGCGTTATTGTAATTATGCATGAATTTAAAAGCAATCAAATTTTCATTTATGTCAGTAAAGTGTTCCATCAGAGTATTGAAATGCAACAGTAATGCATTCGAATATGAATATATACGAATATATATGTCTTAGGTTTTAGGACTGAGCAATTGGACTTTTAGCAATAAAACATGATTTTATTATAATTTAATGCAAATAATGTTGTAGCATATAAATATAAAACTTCATTCATCGAACGAACGCCTATATTTTACTTTAATATTCCCGTTTTCATAGATATTGTTCGGTATTAAAAAATGCAATAAATTCATATTTGAAATAAACATTCGGTTTATTATTGAAAAGGTTAACGTTATTATGATAGAAATTCACAGCCTTTATTATAAACTTTAGATAAAAATGTACAATAAATCAAATCAAATACATTTCGTTACCTGGTGTTGTTAAATGACTATATAAGAATCCCCGTGTTTGCTATAATGGAATACTATTTGATTTTATGTGAATTATATCCGTATAATTTTATAATTTGACTACAATTATTTATAGATTATATTTCAAATTTCTTAAATTATTTTTTCATTATAAAACTTTTGTATCTATAAATAAATTTCTTTTTTTACAGATTCCATTCGCAACATCAATGTCCCATTTGATTTTACCTCATTTTGTTTTAGGGCTTGGACTAGGCAAGTATTCTACTTATAGTTGCTATATTACTATCACTAAGTTACTTTTAAACATTTTACCTTCTGAATTATTTTTTAGAATTTAACTTTGATCGTACGGATATTTATTTTATTTATGGTCCTCCACATATCTATATCTATATAATATATATATGTAAGTATATATAAATATAAATACCCAAATAAAATAATATCTACAATTAGTAGACAAGTATAATATAGATGAATATTGTTATAAAAGGAAATATCTGGTCATAAATTACTATACATACATATGTATAACATATACGACAAATACCTCAAATCACGTACTCGTTGGAACAACGGCACGAAGTAACACAATTCATGTGTCAGTATTATTTCACGAAATCGTGTTTCGCCAATTCATATTTTGACGAATTGCATTTCACCGATTCTCTCGGCGAACAAAAATTTACATCATTAAAAAGCCGAATTTAGCCGATTGTTTTAAGATACTTATATACTTTAAAAATATTTAAATTAATTTCTATGTTAACAATTATGATAGCGCAAAATCATTAGAGTACATTAATTAAAAATAACGTGTTTTTGAAAGGGAGTCTAATATAAATGGTACATATAAATAAACATAATATGGTACATGCATTAACTTCTTCATTAAGGCTATGCAAAAAAAACTCTATATGTCTCTAAAAATGTATATTTATATATTATATTATTTGTTTATTCATTGAAAAAGAATTGATCAAGCACCAAGTAATTCTATTCGGTTATGCAATCTACGTATTCTATCAGACTATATTGGAATTATTTAAGTAAAAATATATAAAAAAGGGCAGATGATAGCCTATTAGAAAAGAATAATACGAGAGTATTGTAGTCCTTACATGCAGGCCTCCGTTCCATGAAATCATATTAATGAATTTATCTTTATATAAATAAATATTTTCTAAATATAGTTCTTTGACATCTAAAAAGTTCAATTTATGAATATTTCTTAATCTGTTAAACATTAATCTGTTACACAAAGCATTTATTAAAATTAAAATTAGATATTTATAGAAATTATCAGGTGATTTATCAAATTATCAAATATACCAAATAACAAGTAATGTACGAGTATGTGTATAAAAAACGAGAAGCACACAGATAAAAAATTACACCAAGTTGTCATGTAACTGGTAGGAACAGGCATCGAAATATTGTTTGAAAGTGCTGACACCTTCATCGTCGAACTCTCGTTTGTAGTGCATTAAACGTTCACACACCTGACGATAAACGCGTTTTTTTGACAGAGATCCTCCATTCTCCAACTGCCCAATATGTGCTTCAGAATTACAAATTTGCTCCGAATTTCTCAGCAGTAGGCATGAATGTAAAGTCTGTGTTTACCACATGTTCCATTGATGCGATCATGTGATGTCTCTGCGGTGTTCGTGGTGAGGTCACCATCTTTTCCAAAAGGATTCCTTACTGAACATGGCGTCGTTATCTATCTAGGTGTTTCTAAAATATCCCTGCAGCTCGTGACTATTTGCCACCAGTGGGTGATCTGGCCCTGGAGAATCTGCTACTAGTAATATCCAGTCATCGTACAACAGCTGAAGAGGCAGAAGAGGTAGACCCAACATGCGACAAACCATCATCTTCATGAGCTCGTCTTAACTAGTATGCCCTCCAAAGTCCAAGACTATATTTAGAAAAAATTATTAAAAACTTATAAATAAGTGCCGCCCACTTGAACTCTTTCACAGTCCGTCAATTGGTGCAAAAGTTATGACAATAATTCGTTTATTGTGCGCATCTAGTGCAGTCATTGTGTGAAGATACGACAGTTTTCGGTAATAATGAAAGGCTGAACGACCAGCTCGTTGTGGGTTGTGGGCAGTTGTGGCAAAATCTATATTCGAGAATGGTACACTGAATCTATCTGTGATAAATACAAATGCAGGGACACCCGAAGTCCATGTTCAGCAGCAGCAATTGAAAACTTCAGCTGGACTACAGCATCTATACCCAAAGAATGGAGAACAGCGAATATCCTCTCACTTCTAAAAGATGGGAAATCTCCTAGTGAAACGGTGTCATACAGACCAATAGCGCTCGTCTCATGCATTGCTAGGCTGAATGAGTACCTGATCGCACACAGACTATCTGCTTGGCTAGAAGCCAACAACAAGCTGAATGATCTCCAAGCGGGTTTCCAAGCAACAAGAGAGACCACAGATCAGATACTCAGACTTGTTCAATTTGCTTCGGAGGACATGCACGCCACACTGGCTCTGAAATATACCATCCTGAACACGTTTGACTTTGAAAAAGCATACGACAAAGTCTGGCAGGCGAAACTCAAGCAGAAAATGTTTAAATTCAACATTTCGTTCAGATATATCTCTTGGATCAATGTTCTATTGACAAACAGACTCTATCAAGTCACCTTTGATGAAACGGAAAGCAGGAAAAGGCAACTCAAATGTGGTTTACCCCAAGGATCCGCGATCTCTTTTATTCTCATCATAATTTATATCAATGACATCACTGTAAAACTCAATATCAATACCGGTGCGAGTCTTTAAGCGGATGATTCTGCACTCTGGAACTCAAATGGTAACAAAACAACCCTCGAGAGAGAGTCTGTACCGAAGAAGCTAACAAGATATTCGACTGGGCGGAAGAAAAAACATGAAACTGAATATCCCGAAATGCGAAATTCTAGTGATCTCATTAGATCCTAAATGCTTTGAGTAGGCTCAGCAAGTTTACATCAAAGACACTCTTATCAAGGTAGTTAAAGTCTTTCACTTTCTTGGTGTCTGGGTAGACGGCGGTCTTCGCTTCGCAGAACATATCAACTACATCTATAACAAGTGTGAGAAAAAAATTCGAATCCTCGCCAAGATGAAGTGTTCAAATTGGGGAGAGGAAAGAAACACCCTAAGAAGACTCTACACAGGTTACATTCACCAAATAATTGAATATGCCGCAATAGCAATGGTTCCCGTGGATCAGCAAGACATTTGTTACAAAACTCGAAACACTACAATTACGTGCAGCCCGACTCATCACAGGGCTTAGTAGCAGCTGCCCAAACGATTTTAACCATTCCTCTAACTGAGGTGGGCCTTCCTACCATTGAATCTCGTCTCACACAGAGTTGCCTTTATACATAGGAAAGATATTTCTGAATTCCAGAAGAGGATCCAAGAAACCAACTGAAGAACAAAGTCGCACAAATCAGGTTGAAAACCCATAAACGTAGGAGATTCTTGTGCCAGGAATTTTATAAGAGAAACAATATCCTCATGAAATATCAGCAATTAGAAATCTCGAAGTGGCCACCATGGCAAATCTTCAATGAAAAGTCACCATCAACCCTGATCTGAGAGACGTCATCAAATGGAGCGACCCTTCGGAAGTCAAAAGACAAGCCTTTAACAACATCATAGATAAGTACGATAACACCAGCACTCATATCTACACAGATGGCTCTGCAGATAAAGCAACCTTAGACGGGGGATATGGCGTAGTAATCTACAACAACGGAATAGAAGTCGACAACAGGGCAGGCCCAGCCGGAAAATTTTGCTCTTCGTTCGTCGAAGAAGCTTGCGCTATGCTTAACGCTATCAGATGGATCAAGGAAAATAACATCTCTGAAGCAGCTATTTTCAATGACAGCTTATCACTATCTACACACCTTAAAAACTCGAAACCAAACATTGAAACGTGGTAACTAGATATCTACAAAAAATTCTACAACAATGATACTAAAATAAGAATACAATGGATTCCCGCTCACTGCGATATAACAGGCAATGAAAAAGCGGACGAATTGGCCAAACAAGGAAGCATGAAATCTAAGGAAGATGTCCTTATAACACTCAAAACTAGTAAGGCGCTAATCAGATGACACACGAAGTGGAAGCCAACCCATGAAAGAACGATTCGCACTCTTGGTATCAACTTTAAACCAAGAGAAGAACAAAATTGGGATCATAAGAAACGAAAACGCTTCGTACAGCTTAGGTCGGACCACTCAATACTGCTCAACAACCATCTTTGAGTGCCCAGCCCACAATACCAAAAGAAGAAACGCAATTTTCGAAGGAGCCCTTATACAAGCAATCCTAACCGTGCTATGGAGATACTTGATGCCCACATCAATGCCTTCTGATGATTCAGCAGCAGCAGCAGCAACTGTTCCAGCTTTTTCAATACAGCATTGCCAAGTCTCCTCGCGACACGGAACGGACCTTCGAAAAAAGGAACGAATTGGCAAAACACAGATTCTCATCTGCCACAGATTCGTCTGGGCCGAGAGTCTCAAACCCCCGAACAACAAAATCAAAACAACATCAAACAACCGAATTTTTGAAGAGCGGACACAGTAAACCGGAAGCTGTTGTCCGCAGACAAATACTTTTGTCCGGTGACGTAGAAGAGAACCCAGGACCTGATTCCATCTGTAGCAAATGCCGCAAGAAATTCCAAAACAGATACCCAGGAATTTCATGCCACCTCTGCAAGAAAAGATACCACAAAGCGCAGAAATGCTCGGAATACTCAAGACATGAACTCGGGAAACAAGCTAATAAAGAATGGACATGTAAAAACTGCCAGAAACAAGAAGAAACGCAAGAAGAAGAAGAAGGCGAAGACCAAGAAAACATCCAGCAACAAAGAGATCAACAACAAGAAGAAAGGCAACAACAAGAAGATATCCAGCAACAAGAAGAAAACCAACATCAAGAACACAACCAACAACAAGAAGGGGCAGCATTGGAAAACAGAAACTGCATTTACTGCAAAGGCATCATAAAGAAAGGATCCCAACCAATCGAATGTAAAGAATGCAAAGGAGTTAGTCATAGACAACAAAAATGCTCGAAACTTACCAGAGGACAAATAAACCTGATCGACACCCAGCCGGAAAACAATATCTGGAAGTGTGACACCTGTAACAACAAAATTGACAACAGCAACTATAAAGACACACAAGAAATACCATCAACAGTCTCGACCAAAGACAGTAAGAAAGCAAACAAAGAACACATCAGAATTCTCCAATGGAACGCAGACGACATAGTCACCAAGAAATTGGAACTCCAGAAATTCCTAGAAGAAAACAAGATAGACATCTTCTGCATACAAGAAACAAAACTCAATGCCAAGAGTCCAGATATCAAATTCCATAACTACGCTGTCATCAAAAGAAACAGAGACCAACCAAGAGGAAAAGAAAACACTCGCGCAGGAGGAGTCCTTATCGGAGTCCACAAAAACATCGCCTTCAAGCAAAACAACCATAACCTCAGAGACAACAGAGACAAGAACACAGAATTCATAGGAATAGAAGTTATCCTGTCTAGAAGAAAGAAACTCAATATCTTTAACGTCTACATCCCACCAATAAGAAACCACGAGATTGACCAAGAAAGAGAAGAATACATCAGTACACAAAACTGGCCAATAAACAATAACACTCTCATACTCGGAGACGTCAATGCGAGATCGAGACTTTGGGATAAAAGCAAAAACGAAAGCGACAACAGAGCAGAAATATTAGAAGAATGGATAGCAGACAAAAATATGGCCTGCCTTAATTCAGGAGAACACACCTTCAACAGTAGGTCCACAGGAAGCAAAACAACACCAGACATCTCCATTGTCCACAGCAGCTTAAACGACAAATGCGACTGGGAAGTCGTAGACGACTTAGGATCAGACCACCGCCCAATTATAATCCAATGCAACGAAAAAGAAACCATTATGAATGAGGAAATACCACGATTCAAATGGAAACTAGACAAAGCCGACTGGCCAGCCTACACCAAATACATAGAAGATAACGCCAAAGGAAAACAATACCAGAAAAGTGTTGAAAAACAGTACAAACACCTCATAAAAACCATGAGAAAATCAGCGGACACACATATTGGTAAATCGAAAATAAGCCAGAAGAACAAGCCATGGATGGACGAAGATGTCAAAGAAAGCATAAAGAAACGTAATACACTCAGAAAAGAGATGGGCGCAGATAAAGAGAAAAGAAAAGACTGGATTGAAGCATGTAATATAGTCAAAGAAAAAATTGAAGAAAAAAAGAAAGAAAACTGGAGAAAGTTCATAGAAGAAATAGACTTTGATACCCCTAACAGTAAAATCTGGAAAGTCATAAAGATGATGGAAGGAACACAAAGCCAACAAAGAAACAACATCATCACAGAAAGTGGAAGATCATATATAACCGACAAAGAGAAAGCCAACCTTTTCATCAAAAACTACGCCAAAGTCTCTAGAAGCAAGAAAACAAACCAAGACAGAAAACTAAGAAGAAAGAACAGAAACTTCCTGAGAACAACCCATGTCAAAGAAGAAATTGAGCAAGATATCACACTACAAGAAATTAGAGATGTCATCAATGAAAAACCGAACGGTAAAAGCCCAGGACAAGACGGGATAACCTACGAAATGTTCAAACACCTCGGGACTAAAGGACTAAACCTACTAAAAGAAGTGATCAACAAAAGCTGGAATATAGGAAAACTACCTACAAAATGGAAGAAAGGAAAGATCATACCACTCTTGAAAGATGGGAAACCAAAAGAAGAACCCAAATCCTACAGACCAGTATGTCTTACACCATGCATCAGCAAAATCACAGAAAAGGTCATCACGAACCGACTCATGCACTGGCTGGAGACAAACAACATCTTAGACAAATGTCAGGCAGGATTCAGAGCACAAAGAGAAGCGGGAGACCAAGTACTACGTCTAACGCAAGAAGCTAGTGACAACATGCAAGGAAACGGAAAATCAAAAATAACGGCAGCCTGCTTTTTCGATATGGAGAAGGCGTTCGATAAAGTATGGAGAAATAACCTCATTGAAAAGATGATCAAGATGAACATACCGAAAGCTTTTATAAGATGGACAGCTGACTTTCTCCACAGCAGAAAGAACATAGTCAACTGGAACAACACAGAAAGCAAG
>JAYRBW010144800.1:0-14801 GCA_036023295.1 Invenusta paracnida | reverse complement strand
GGACTTTCTTATCTAATAATGTGAATTTCGGAAAATATCTAAAATCGGGCGGAACTTTCTTACCACCCTGTATAATATACTTATATTGTTTATAATGTTACGAAGTACAATGGGGCATATATTGTTTGCAATATAAGAAATCAGGCACAGTTGGTATGTTATAGCTATATGTATTAACCATAAAAATTAATCAATGTAAGTATATAGAATGGCAATCTAAAATATTTCTATTGAAAATATTGTGCATTTTAGTTTGTGGTCAACATATATATTATTTCAAAAATTAAGGATATAACAACTCATTATCGTAGTAATTAATTATTTATCTAAGATCTATAATTTTTAACACAAACTTACTTCTTCAAATTGTAACGCAATTTTTTTAGATAGCTAATTCTAGGTTTATGAAGTATATGCTAACTCTTTTACATATTATTATAGAAAAATTTATATAAGAAAATCAGTATAGTTCTTTTTACTAATCTTTTTATGGCGGCAATTAAAATCTGGAAAGGATATTTATTTTTATCTAGAAACTCTAATTGTTTCAAATTGTTACATCATTTCTTCAAATAGTCAATCTATGTATATATGTAGGTATATATTGACTAATTTCTATGCCACATTAACATAAATTGCGTTATTATATATTTGTAATCATGTCGTAATCATGTAAATAGTATGAGAAAGGCACGCACGTCTGTTGCGACTCTATCCATTTTCCACCGAGCAAGTGCAAATAATGTTTGCCGCTCTGCATATTATGAATTCATTTATTTTCCAACAGTGCTATGAATTGCATCTTTGTTTTAATAACTCTGATAACACACACTATCTCAGATGATAAATACGCCTTCAGTTAACACAGGAATTTAAATATTTTCACAATCAATCCGATACTATTCACTGTTATACACATACATTTATAAAATGGATGGGGGAAGAAATAAATCCACATAAAGTCATACACGCTCAAGTTATACAGTGCAATGTCAGGTTTTATAGGTTATATATTATAAAAATTAGACGAATGCCAACATTTTTTGAATTTGAAAATTTGATATAAAATTTGTTTAAATTGTTATTATTTATTATCACTATAGAAACGTAAATAGCAACGGTTTTACTTTTGAAGAAGACGATTCTCTTAAAAACGGGTAAATGTTTATTTTGTTGTATAGTTTTATTACTATTTTTAAGCATAAATAATAATAAAAATAATGCTTTTATTTTACTGTTTCATGTTACATATACTACTACTAGTATACTCAATATAGTATATATAATTATTATAATTATATCCACTATATTTTATGAAATATAATATTCCAAGATATCAGAATCTGATTATCAGATCAAAATATACATTATACCTAGTCCTAGCATACTTAAATCCTAGTCCTAACTTAAAACATATCTCAGATAAAATATACCTAGAACTAGAGAATTGATTTAGTTTTAGATTAATACAATTTCAGAAATTTTGGCTAAAATTATTAATAATAATATTAACATAACTTTTAATTTTAGTTTTAAAATTGAAAACCAACTTGAATATCTTATCATTTAAAAATAAAATCAATTTTTTTTATTTTATCAAGAAAAAACATAAAACTTGTATTGCCTGTTTTTGATTAAAAACAAATCATGCTCTTTCTATTCTTTTTTAAAATGTTTATATTTAAAGTAATATTTCACTTAATATTACTATTTTAAAAATATTTTCTTAATCTTTGATCATTTCTATTACTATTTAAAAATATATATGTTTTGAAACACTTTTAGCTTCTATACATTATAAAATTATTATATTATTATTTATATTCCTACATTTATTTTAATAAATAGGTATATAGTATTTTACCAAATCATTATAAATTATAATACATGTAAAAATTAATTTACAAACTAATTATTTTATTTAAAGTAGTTTTTAATAAACTATAACTTAACAAAATTCAATTTATATTATATATATGAGAGCTGGTCAATAGATTGAATAGGAAAATATAATTAAATTATGTTTTTTTGCTGAAATCTATTAACTAATGAAAGATTAATGTCTGTAAAAATTTTCAAATATCTATATCATGAAGTTCTTTCAAATTTTGAAATCCATTGATATAATTTTATACATTTAATCAGATATGTAAGCAGCATAGAATTAATAAATAACCTTTTTAGGGCTATAATATTTTTTGACTTTAAAAGTGATTTGCCATCCCAGCAAGCTGTTTTTTCTGAACAGTCTCCATGTAAGTCATGTTTACAAATAGTTTTCTGAATTTTGCCATGGTCAGAAATCCCTGGAAGATAAAGACCATTTCGGACAACCAGTGTCTACCACAAGTGAGGATATTAAAGATAGAGTTAGCAAGCTGGTGAATAAATATTGTTTAATAATTGCATTTTTTGGATCCGACTTCAAAAGTTAAATTTCAAATAAAAAAAACTATATAAGAGACATTTGAAAATTGAAAATTTTTATATAGGCATTAAATCTTAGAATAATTATTAATTATGAGCAAAAAATTATATTTCAATTATGTTTTCCTACCTAGTCCAGGAACTTACTGACCAGCAAATATATAGTCAAATACAGTAAAATGTGTAGAAAAGAATATATATAATTTTATTGCATGGAGCCTTCTTTCAACATTATTTCACTCCCCTGATAAAGTGATGACATGTTGACTCACAAAATATATAAGGTGTTTACTATATTTTTAATTGTAGTTTTTATTTACCAAAGATCATTACTTTTTATTTTTAATGAATTCACCACCTTACAACCTTTACATTTTTCTAAAACAGATTTGTAACTTTAAATTTCAAATATGTATTAGTTTGCAGATGATATGTTTTAATACCATTTTTTATATATTTATATTTTTTCGGGAATATATCAGCTGATGACTATATTTTACTCAAACATATGTATTATGAGTCATTTATGAGACCCTGACTATGGCATTGCATGAACTATAATATATAGTAATTAAAATATGAATCGAATTTTATATGTATGTGACAATTTCAAAAGATAGTAATATATTGTTATATAAAATTTTACAAATAAATTCTGTATTTGATAATGAGAATTGAATCTAAGACCTTGTCCTATGGCCCTGTTATCTTCTTGAATACAAAAGCAATTATATAAGTACATATTTCTATTATAATATACATCTAATTATTTCTATATTATCTAAATATTTTTGTAAATTGTACGCATTGTAGTTTACATTGTATTAAGATATATTAGGGATAATATTATAATTATAATAAACTCTATATTTGACAAATGTAAAGATATGGTTTATAGAAAACTCATTTTGAATCATAATTATCAAACATGTAATCAAAAATAATATAACCATAATAACAGGCATAAACTCATATAGTGCAAGCATTCAAATATTATACCTGTCTTTCAATATAGAAAGAAGGTAGGGTAAATTAGTCAGTGACAGGCAATTACTGGCCAATATTTTGTGGTTATGAATCCCAGATTCTATTTTGAATTCTATATAGATTTTTCTAGAATAATTTTTTTACTCAGTATTTACTCATTACTAAGCAATTAAAGGAATCTTTAGATTATATTTACTATATAGGAATAGGCATAATTATATTAGAGTTATAAATAAATATATATTACATTTTTAGACCAAGATAGTACTGTCTTACTATTGCATAATATATTGTATGCACTTATTCATATGGCTTAGCCAATGTGAGTAAAATATTATTATTCATCATCATGATATTTTCAGTTTGTGCATATAATTTCTAATAAAATTATTTACTTGATAGTACACTGTGAAAGATACTTATTGCATAAATACTTACTGCTGTTAAAACATGCTGTTTATTTACTTTAGTTCATGTTGATGCATAATAACTGCAATATAATATTCTGTTTATTATATTATTTTTGGCTGTTTAAATAATGTAAATTGGATATTTAATATATACCAAGTATTGATATTTAAAACATGGTGTATTTTTAAAATTTGAAATTTTTATAATATATATGATATTTAATATATAATATATTCACAAAATAGAAACTATGCAATAATATTAACAAATTTAAGAACATAACTTTAGACAACCACTTAATAGGTGGTTTAATAAAATAATATACTATTGCCGAATTAGTTATATATATTGCAGAAAAGTTTTCTTAGTTTTAATTATCTCTAGAGATTAATATCAATATTTTGCACTTAGAATAGTTAATAGACACCAGAACAACTTCAGATAAACTATTTTGTCCTACTGTTTATCTAAAAAATTTTTATAGATAGTGTTAACTCTCTGCCTCATACATATCAATTAGTTAACTTAAAAATTATATAATTGTTAGGACTGTTAGGAATGAAAGGTGAAACATATTTTTAGCAGAAAAAGGAATAATTTCAGCATACTTCATAGAATTGTATTGGTAAATGTCTTTCAGAATTTCTTCTATCATATCAACTCTTTCTGTTAAGAACATACTACTAATTATTATTAGAAATCTTTTGTTACATACTATATAAAAATCTTTATCTTCATTCCAATTTTGTTTTCTAAATCAATATGTAATTGTTTTAAGAAATAGTTCTCATTTTAGATACAAACTCTTCCTCATTGACAATATATTATCAGAAACAGCATCAATTTGATTGTAAACTTGTAAATGCATTATTTTTCTGCTTTTACAATTTTGCACTCAGTACTTTCAAAAGTCTAAATCATTGACCAGTATAATGACTGAAAATATATTTTTACTATTACTAAATGCATCTCTGAAACCAGGACCTTTGTAAATGGTTGGATTGTCTCAGTTCTAATCAATAAGTTGATAATTATTTACAATATTTGAATATAAACTGGGATTTACAATAATACTAAACTATGTAATCAGTTTTATGTAGCTTCATATAACCTGAACTTTCTCCTAGAGTATAATGTTTTCTGTCCTCAGCATTTAATACAATCCTTATTTTATTTTGAAGAGCACATATTTCTAAAAGCAATTAAAGATCATTACCCTTTTAATGAATAATATAGAAATCTGTAAATTTCATTGCCTATTTTGATAGTTTAATGCAAATCTTTAATGGATCAAAAGTTTCCAGTAGCTATATATAATGCATTTGAGTGACAGTGACTATATAATGCATAATAAGTCATTATTTCAATTGGAGTTTGAGTACTTTTGTATTTTCCTGACATAAATAAATTCTTGTACAAGCAACTAATTCTATAGTTATGTCTTTTACATTTATATCTTATTTGGTTTTAATCTATATGAATAATACAATACTAAATTATCACAATTATTTTATTGACGCAACATTGATGCATTATATACAATTTTATTAATTTAAAATGTTGTATTTAAATTTAAAAGTAAAACAATTTAATTAATTTGCCGCGTTCTATATGTCACACATCAAGTACAGTATGCTTTTATAATAAGTTTATAGTAATATTATATATCTATGAAAAATATTATATACTGCAATTTTATATAAATTATATATATAGATATATTGATATGTATTTGCTTAATATATAATTTAATATCACAGATATATAAATTTATATATAGAAATATATAAGCTATGTAAATATTTTTTTATCAGTCAAACTAATAATAAAATAATTGATCATATACTATTTTATGTATTCCTTTTCCTATAAACATAACCAAAACAGTACCAGTAACAATTAAATCTATATTGCTCAATTATAAAACTTTACATCCCAAGTATTTCTTGCTAGTCCTATGTTTAAAGGAGTGTGATAAGTGTTTACTGAGATGTGAACATTTTGTAATTTAAGCAATAAAATAATATTAGTATAGCACGTGTTATAACAGAAAATTATTATTAAAACAGGTATATATCATGTAATAGATATATATACAAGTATGTGCAATATTACATGTTTTTAAAGAATTATAACTATGTATATGTAAGAAAAATCTTATCATTTCTATTAATATTTCCACTTCATTAAGCATTGCTAAATATTAAGTACTTAAACATCAACTTAATGATATCATAATAGTATTATTGCTTTCTACCTAATTATACTCTCAACATAATATTTGAAATTCTCATCTTAAAATTAGTCGGAATCATTTACTGTAATCAGTTTTGTACTATAATCGTAAATCTTATTTGATTTTTGTTTCTGTTATGATTACTTTTTATCAACTTTGATTGATTTATTCATGTTTCAACATTATATTGTTCTAATTGGAATTATTTTGACTTTGGAAATCAGCTATGTATAATAGGGTTAGCAATACAAGCATATTTATAAAATAGTAACCTTAGAAATTACCATAAAACACAGTCCAATAGAAAATTTCTTTAAAAAAAACTGGCAAGATTGCTTCAGTGGCAACGCTAGGCGGGACAGGCCTTCAGATCTTGTAAGCACCTCTGCAGATACTTCAGGCATCTCTAAAATACTAGCCTCCCCTGAATTTAGAGGCTGTCGTCGCCGATGGATTGCTCGCACATAATTACGATAATTTATAATTTTTTTATTAGGTAATTGTGTGCTTATATAATTAATCAAAACTTCGTTTACGTTATAGATAGTATTCAGATTTAAATAATAAAGCTCTAGTACATGTTTGCCCGAATATTGGCTAATCTGATATGTAATGTCGGAGTATTGCATTTTGGTACCACAAGTAGGTACTGATGTTGTAGGTAGTCAGGTATGTCAGGAGAAAAGATAAGTGTATCAGGATATATGGAGTGTATGAAACACAATCTGATTTGTTGACTAGCTAGTCATTATCATTTTAAACAACAAATACCTACCAAATTCTGCAAAATTAATGAAGTACTGATTGTGGCTCTGTACTCGCATTTTCAATTTGAATCTAGATGTGCAGTGAAGATAATTCTTGTACTTTCTTGACACATTAGGCTGAGACTAAAAGGATGTAAAATATTATCATTCGGAAGGAAACTGTTTATAACTATGAATTAATTTAGATTTTCTTTATATGCTTTTGAGTAATTGTACGATGGCTCCTGAAGGCTATGTTTCTAATATTGATAAATTGTAACTATCTTTTTAGCTAGTTCTTAGATATAATTCTTCACATTTTTGGTATCTAAAGTTTTCTAATAATATTAAGAATTATTTTTTGACACAAAATACTTTAAAAATGCAATATATCTCAAAGATTTAAATTTTATATCGCAGAATTTATTGATAGGTATCTTGTAAATAGTGGCTAATAATCTTTTCTTTCGCGTAGGTTTTTCTAGTATAATTATACTCAACAGCACACTTTAACATGTTCAATGAATATTTGGTATCAATCATCGAATGATTTTTTATCGTTTCCTCAAGGAAATTTGACAAACTAGCAGTTTGTTGCAACTGTGTCTATATAATGGTATTCTTTAAGTGAATAACTGTATAATATAATTGTTTAAGCAACCAATTGAAGTACAGTTATCAAAATTAAAATTAAATAAGTAAATAGCCATTATAATAAATTTCTATTCATCTGTATGACAGCTTTACCGACAATAAACTAATCTGAAACCTATGTAATGTGCAGAACTTTCTACGTCTCTTCTAGTGTTCCCCGAAAATGTTGCTATATGTCAGTGGATTTTTATCTGCGGGTCATATTGTATAAACAAAATGAATTCAATTCATCCGGTAATATTAAAGATTAAAAATTTCACAAAAGCTTTATCTAAACCGAAACTGAAACTGAATCTTGCATCTTCATGATTTACCTATGTATTATAACATTCGATACCCACTAGCATTCGAATGATAGCAAATAGTCTGATTGAAAATATCTAAAAGAATGTCTGCCAAAAATTTATCACACACAATTACATTGCGCTAAGTTATACTTAACATTTAAATTAAATTAATTATGACATAATTTGTTTATAAAATTACACTTTAGTTTAAATTGTAAATAGTATTTAAATTTTAATAAATAATTGCTTTAGTCTAAGTTTGTCAGAAGAAATATAGTTTTGAAAGCTGTATCATTCTTAGGATAACAGGATAAAAATTATGAAGCATGTGTAAAGTGTACGCACTTGAAGAGATAGTTCTGAGGTGATCCATAGATCACAATGCATAATTATATATTTTATTGGGTATTCATGTAATATTTGTAATATTGTAACTTTAATAAACCTGAATGAAGATGCGAATAACCGCATGTCAGCCATAACGGGGGTTAAGTTTAGCATCGCTGTATGCTTTAAAACATTGTAAAAGTAATTTGTTTCAAGTATACTCCTAAAGCAGAGTTAGTTTTAGTACTTAAAGTAAAAAATAAATAGCGTAAATTGTACTAATAAGATACTTTTATTACTATAGTTACACATAGTATTTGATTACTACTTATTTGCAATAGATTTTTAAATTTATATATAGGTAGTATAATTTTTTTTATATTTCTGGGTGTTTTGATTTTTACCTTTTATGTATTATTTTTTAAATGTTTACTTTCTGAATGTTAAAAAAAGCTAATTGTATGTGTATAATTTGTATGAAAACAAAAAATCCTAAAATTTGTAAGTATTCTACTGTGCAATATATATATTTATAGCTCGTTATATTTACAAGTGAGATTCATTTTGTCTTAATTTTTATATTTCTACAATTTTATAGACTACTTTGCTATACGTAATGACTGCAGAAGTAGCTCAAATGCCTGCAGACTCTACCACGGGACTGACAGAAAGTTCTACATTCCCGGAGATATGCTATCAAGGGAACAGCGGAAATAATATGGGTATTTCAACAGTCGGATTTCGATCGAATAAATTCAGCCCAGCTGAATGGGAAGAGAACAACTATGCCAAGTATTATCAATCCTTTACGGATAGGGATAATTCCGAGAAACTTCGCGGCGATGCTAATGCTGTGATCCGCGAAACACAGGCGACTACAGATCGCAACCAGGCCGAAGTGACTAAGAAACTACAGGAGCGCATTCATGATATTAATTTCTGGAAAGGGGAACTTGAGCGTGAAATCCGGGATATGTTGGATGAGACAGATCTTCTCCTGGCTCAGAAGAAGCGATTGGAGAATGCGCTTATGTCTACCGAAGCCCCTCTACATATCGCCACAGACAATCTCAACTGTCGAGATCGGCGTTATGGCGTAGATAAGGTCGAAGATGAGGTCGAGCTTGCTCTGCTTAAAGTAAGAATTTGTCAATAATAATTAATAATATGTTTCATAGGTTTATATAGAATGATTACTATGTTATTTATTGTATGTGTTACCGAAATAACTTATATTCAGAATAAGAATAATTGTTAATATATTATCCTTTTTAAAATCTAGTCTTTGAATTTCCTTATTCCGGCTCTCACTCAAATGAATAAAATTAATGCTGTAATTATTCTCGAGTATTGAAATGCAATACAACAGCAGCAATAGTAAGAAAAAATTTAGAAATACGCATTAAAATGATAAAATACGGGGTATGACATTTGCAAATATTGTATGGATTAATTTTTAATTCAAAATAAGTTTATGTAATTTAAATTTGAAATTGAAGACTATTAAGACAATTTCTTTCTCATTTACCTATAGCATAATGTATTGCATTGATAAAATCAATAGCATATCAATGATAAATTATAGCTTTGTTATATTGATCTATGAGATTATTCTGATAGATAAATAGTTTTATGTTTTATTTTAAAGTAAGACATTAAATTGTTTTTATATTAACTGAATTTTAGTAGGCAATAGTAATTATTTTTATAATATATTAATTTACAGATATTTTTACGTAATACTATTTTATTACTGTTAATTTGATATATTTATTATGAATTTAACATATATCTAAATTTGGGCAAATATATATATATATATCATAGAGATCGGACTATTAGGATTAGGTTAACCCCCTAATAAGGCGAACCTAACAATAATCTGATCTCTATGATATACATATATATTATGCATTATTATGTTATATATATATATACATATATTACTTTCAGCTATTAAATATTTACAAAGTTAGTATTTCTTTTATATTTGTTAGCTGTTTATTCTTCATAGTTATTTTCATTTTGAGTTATATAATATGTTTATTTATTGTTTCATCTTAACGATTAATTATATTGAAAATACTAACATTCTAGATCAGAGGACTCAATATGTGTCAATCATTCTTTTTGTTATAGTATAGAGATTTCCAATAGCAACAGTGGTATATATAGTTAATTAGACCCTTTCAAATGTGTTAATCTATATACTCACTTTTTTGTATTCTGACTAATTAAATGAAGTAATTCAAGCGTTCAGTACAACAGTATTTTATATATGGATGAACAGGTTACAAATCTAAACTAATGTTATTAATTGCTCATCTCCAAGAGAACTTCTAATTGTATTTATTTATCTGTTTGTGTCATAGTTGTATATTTTATTACAATACAATGCAGGTTGTATATGTATATGTCTATTTGTATATATTATATATACATATATAACTATATTATGTCAACTTTATTTTTTTAACTATATAATAAACTTACAGAAGTGAAATTATATTTGAAGCTTACAGATTTAGATAGTTTTGTTTCTATATATCTCTTTAGTCTTTAGATATGAATATTATCTGTTATATATAATTATAGATATATCTTTATATATAATTTATTTTTGTCTTCAGGAAGTGGACATAATTAATAAAGTGCAAGCTCTTCTAAAAAAGACAATCGCTCAAGCGGACAAACAAATAAAGTAAATTTTAATTTATTAGTAATTGATATTTTACAGGTTTAAAGTGTAATTTTTTGGTAAGAAGGCTTTTGTTATCTATTCGTTGATACTCTTACTGTTTTTTGTATATTATATAAAGAAATACAGTAATATATATAATATTAAAAAAAAATTTTAATAATAAATTTACGACAAAATGAGTTAACGAATTCAAAATTCTACTCTAATTATATTATGAAGGCATTAAAGGCTCATTAATCTATGTATTGTATCTACCTAATTTAAAAAAATTATTTTCGGTTCCAAACAACAATGTAAGAAATCATGGTATCGAGATGATTTTTGTATTAACAATATGAATGTATTCATTATTGTACGTATACATAGACAAAATCGTGATGCCAAGGAGAACATGGAGATGGACTGGAGTGACAAGAAGGAGGCAGAGGAATACGACTCTATTTCTGCTCATCTTAGCAATTCCAACACAAACAAGCAGTTTTATCCTGGTGTGGCCCGTTTCCAGGAGATCATGTCGGACCCAGAGTCCTGGGCCCAGCATTCTCATGACAACATTGTCGCCGCGCAGGCTGAACGCATGGCCAGTCAGCAGTTACGTACTCTCATTGACAATCTGCTGGTGGATACATCGCGAGATATGCGCGCTCAGGCGGATATCGTTGAGACCGCCTTCCAATCCCGTCTGGATCAATTGTTTGCTGCGAAAGCCAAGCTGGAAGAAAATCTGAAGAAGGTCAGTCATTATATTATATTTTTTGTTTGGTAAATTCAATTAACAGAAAAGCAGATTTTCTATAAAAAATTGTATTGCTAAACGTCTTTATTCATTAATAATAGGTATCATATATTCAATGCTTAATATTTCCTTTTGTATGGAAATATAATGATTGCTTAAATATATAGTATAGACTCTACTGTTGTTTTCTGTTAATATCTTACGTATAAATCGTATTATTAAATTTTGTTTGTTTATTGAAAGAATTAAAGGAAAGGAAATGAATTCATTAGAAAAAATAAAGTTATTTACAAAGAAATATTTCATTATTTTTAAATTATTAAATGTTCTTTTTAACATTTTATATATCAGTAATATTTGAAAACAATAATCAACAGCAAACATGTTGACGGATAATTTAGTTTAATTCATTATCATTAAATATGTTAGCTCTTTAACAAATATTGTCTTACGTGAGCTAACTATTTTTTATATTGTAAAATAGGTCAAGATATTCAGAAGATACCATAGAACTTTAGTTATAATTCAAAGTTTTGTCTATTATAGCTTTCAATTTACTAATCTGTTAAAATTTATCTTTATGGCATACACGTATCGTCATGGTATAACTAATATACCTAGTTGTAATATTACAAAGTAGCTAAAATAAGACATTAGAAAGAACTAACACAATTGCGCTTATTGTAATTCTTCTATAATATAATATTAGTTAACACACTTTTGTCATTTTTAGTTAATATATATATCTGTTCAGATGTTTTATGGAGTAACTTTTAATTTTTTAATTATGGACAAATTATTATTTAGTTTTTAACTATGAGGTAATTTGGAATATAATTTGAATATAATTTTCTTTATCAAACTGATTAGTTTACCGTATTGTTATATTTTGCTTTTTTAATCATATTTATGCGCTATTTCAAGTTTTGTTTTTCTACCATTTTTCTAAAGAAAACGGAATTATTATCTTATTTGCAAAGAAATCTCTCAATTGTTCATTTGTATTGAGCTGGTAATTCAGGTGTTATATATTTCGTTAACACAATATTATTTTTTTTTTTGTCAAAATATATATTTTTAAATGTTGATGACAAAAATAGAACATTTCAATCTATTTATTTTCTGTACAATTCCGTCATTTCTCTCTACCCTCCCTATGCAGACATGTAATGAGATCTCAGCTATGGAGAAAAATATTGCTACTCTTAAAGAGGCTATCAAAGCAAAGGATGACCCTCTGAAGGTGGCTCAAACTCGTCTTCATAACCGATCCTTTCGACCGGGCGTGGACTTATGTAAAGATCCTGCTCAGATAAAGTATGGCGGAATACTAAACGTATCAATATTTGCAATCTTGTATTATATCATTACTAATATAACTAGTTAAAACTATCGATATCGAATGAATGATATTGATGATGATAATATATGTAGACTGTCCCTCATTACTGAGTATGATAGCCTTCCAAAGTATTATCTAGATTGACAATTTAAAAAATCTATTATTGGAAAATTTTAGTGTCACTATTTCATCGTTTTTATATTTTTATATATGAAATTTTCCTCTTTGAAATACTATTAGCACATAAATCCATATATTTATTTAAAATCTTATTAATTCTTCTGATTTCATTCATACTATATAATGTACTTTTTACTGTTTATACCTTAATTCGTTATATATTTGTAGTCTTTAATTATTGTTTAATTATCTATTTTTTTAAAATGTTTATGCTATTAATATAGTTTGCGCGAGTAATGGATGTTAATGATTTTTAAAATTAAAATAACAAATTAGAGCTTTTTGTATTTATTTATAGTTATAAGTTTTCGATTATTAAATATTTTGGGATATTTTAGAGAATTTTAAACTGCGCGATATAGTCTTATACGATTCTTACGCTTATAGACTGGTTGAAGAGGTGCAGGAGTTGAGCAACTCATTGGATGCTCTAATGAACCAACTCAACCTGGACCAAAACTCTCTCAAGGACTTGATGGACACACGAATGTCACTCGAAAAGGAGATCCAGATGAAGAAGAACTCAATCTTCATAGACAAGGACAAGTGCATGCCTCACCGAACCCGGTACCCGTCTACTCTCAAACTACAGGGCTACAATGGATAGACACTACTAGTACGAATTTTTACGGATTCGTCGCCCGATTTTACCTTTTTATATAATTTCGTCTCACAGTCTAGGATATATTGTATCCAACACATATTCCTGCTTATCTAAGACAGTGCTACACATTATTCTGTTTCTATTTTTTTGTTTTAATTATATCTGCATATTTTATGATGTTACTGCTGTGTATGATTTTTTGACGTCATCAATCTTTCATATTTAAGAAATTCAATTATGTATTTCTCGACTATTCACAGTTTTAGGAAATGGCTGTTAGATAGTTGAATTTCTATTTAGACAATTTAAAAATATCAACTGACAATGTGCTGAGCTTAGTGTACGTACGTTATAATAATGTAATCATGTGCACATTTTCTCCCAAAATTATTATTAATGCACTCACAATTTTTTGTCAGATATTTAATTTAGATTTTTATTTTATATATAACCCGCTTTGTTTCTTGATATCACATTCCCTCTACTGATATTTAATTTATTTGTTTTAAATTATAATTAATTAAAAGCTTCATTTGATATCAAATCGATGTTTTTAAACTTTTTAAACGATATATATATATATTTGTTATAAATGATACATATCACCAAAATACAAAAATAGAAGAAGAATATAAACTAGTTCAATAATAATGTGGTAGGTAGTTCAAAATATCCGCAAAAAATGTTTACTGTGCTTTATTTCTTACTCAAAATCAATGAAAAAAATATCACAATTGTTAAAATTGTTTCAAAAAACATTTAATGGTGCCGTCCGACTTGAAGGGATTATCCGTCATTATTATGGGATTGGTTAATAATTAACCATTAAACGTATGCTAACAAGGCCGTAGGAACAATATATTTACAGGGAGGGCTAACTTTGAAGTAGGCGCCAGCACGAATCAAATATCTAGTTAAGGATAAAATTAGATAAACTTGCATTACTTTTACCAATCTTCTTGATTCCGACAGTAGGACAAAAAAAAACTAAACATGTACATAGTATAATACATATACCTAATACATAATATAAACATGCATAGTACACATGAATTAACAGCATGAATTTATAGCTGTAAGAACCAAAGTACATAATGACATGTTTATCAAGCCAATGAGAAAATGGTTGAGCGTTGCGGTTTTGCTCTTACGAATTCATCAGC
>JAYRBW010144799.1:0-36729 GCA_036023295.1 Invenusta paracnida | reverse complement strand
CTGTCATTGACTAAATACTACTTACATAGTTATAAGGTATATCGCCGTCTATGTAAAGTAAAATTAATTTATATAAACATATATAAATGTGCTTCCGAAGAAGGATTAAGTCCATTTGTATCAATATAAATTTCCGGGTGCAGCCGACACTATTAGTTATTTATAACTAATATTATTCAAGTATATATATATTTACCAAAATAATCTATAATTATTGTACAACATGTTCAAAATACAACACCGAGATTAACATTAAATACGGTTTTAGTGAAATCCACTGTGGCCATGGTCGTTCCCACGGAGCCGTCTGCTCCCAAGCCTTTTGACTTTCATCATCAACCGGCCGTGGTCTGGGCCATCGTGAGGTTCTTTTTTTTGAGAAATTTGGCCCGAAGATGCGTCCATTCTAGCTGTATCTAGATGTTGGCAACATACCATTAGGTTATCTATATGGTATTGTCCTGGGTGGTGGCCTATGCAAAGTTAATCGGATACCATTATTTTCTCTCTTCATTGCTTTGGCACCAAAAACATATATAATAAACATTGTCTGTTGATTCATTGGTTAATTCGTGGCATTAACTCTATAGTAATAGGGTTGTATAATCTCCAGCCCACTCCTTCCCCTCTTCCCCCCTTCCTGACCAATCACAATCGAGTACAGTCAGCCAATGACAGGGCACGAACAGTATAAAAGGAACACGCGCGCTTGTTGTAGCTTATTTTGATTTTACGTCTTCTACTAAACGGTCTTGTCTCTCAGCTCACTCTCAGAATTTTATGAGGAATTCGTTGAGGAATTGGTAGAACTCTTGACCTACCTTCCAACCTATTTATATTTTAGCTGCCGCAAAAATGCGGAGTAATATATTACACTAGTTGTCGTAAAAATTTCAGGCATAATATACCCTAGGTGTGCAAAATGCGGCATAAAATACTCTAGGTACTATTAATTGCTCCATAATATAGCTTATCATTAGGTAGTAGTCGCGAAATGCGGCGTTATATATCATAGCCTCAAAATGCGACGTAAAATATCCAAGGTATTATAAATTACGGCGTAATGTAGCATACCAATAGGTAGTTGTCGCAAAATGCAGCATTATATAGCATAATATTGGACAGGTGCCTCAAAATGCAACTTTATTTACAAAATACAACTTTTTATCGAAGGTTAACATAGAAAGAATAGCCAGTTTATCCATAAACACATGTATATTTCAGTTATAACAAGTACAAGTAAGACATCGCACTACTACAGTTGTGAATGTTTAAATTAAACAGTGGATTATAGAAAATGTCCTTTCACAGGCATTTCTGATACTTGAGGTCTTAATGTAGAATTTTTATAACTGAAATACACATGTTTCTATGAATAAACTGGCTATTCTTTCTATGTTAACTAGGAATAAAAAGTTATATAATTACGCCGCATTTCGGGGCACCTGTCCAATATTATGCTATATTACGCTGCATTTACCAACAACTACCTATTAATATGCTATATTAAGCGCAATTTATAGTACCGTGGGTATTTTACGTCGCATTTTTAGACTATATGCTATATAACACCACATTTTGCGGTAACTACCTAATGATATACTATATTACACTGCAATTTATAGTACCGAGGGTATTTTAGACTGCATTTTGCAGCCCCTAGGGTATATTAGTGCATTTTTCCGACAGCTAACACATCCGACCGGAGGACGGTAGGTGGAAAGGTATAAGTCGAGAGTTCTACCATTTCCTTAACGATCAACTCATAACATTCTGAGAGAGAGCTGAGAGACCCATCCGTTCAGTAGGAGACGTAAGGGCAGAACAAGCGCGCGCGTTCCTTTTATACTGTTTGTGCCCTGTCATTGGCTGACCGTACTCGATTGTTATTGGTCAGGAAGGGGGGGGGCGTGTGGGCAGGAGATCACCCACCTCCTACTACTGTCTTTAATAGTTACAGTAAATTTTATCAATACTTCCACGAGACAGGCTAATTTTCAAATAGGTACATATTCGCATTTTGTTGTTCCTTTATATCTTCATATCTGTGGAATTGGTTGCCTGCTAATACTATATAAATGACAATTGATATCCCAGTACTTATGTGAGGTGGAAAGAAATATTGAAATCTTTTACTTTTTTCGTAATTTTGGTCAATATCACTTATGCGTGCATGTTGTAACGCAATGTTAGCATGCCTGCTTCAAGGATTAATGTATAATTTTTTTATTATTCATATTATGTACTGCCACAAATCACACAAAATATGTTAAACAATGATAGAAATTTTACACCTAACATGCACGAAATAAACCATTATAATAGCCTCATAAAGCCTAAACGTGAAGAAGGCAATTCAATTTAAAGTTAGTAATATTCAAAGTTTCTAGTAGCAAAATTAGCATAAGTAAAGTTAGTATACAGTAGTAAGTAAAAGCAGTAGTTATTTGCTTATTAAGGTACATTATTTTATTATCACATTACATGATATTCATATCATACATTATAACGAATTATTTGCTGTGTATACGAATATTAAAAATATACAGTATATATATATATAATAAAGCCAAGATAAAGAAAAAAATAGTTAACGATATGTAGTAAATGTGTATATAACATTACAAGGCAGGTTTTGTCAATTAGTTGAAAAATGATATACACTGAACAAGTAACACGATTACAGTTGCAGTCAGAAACATTATTAAGGGTAAATATATAATATCTTATGATAATGTATGATATGTATATGATATTATGATATGTATTTATGTTATTATGTGTATTATGTATATTATAGAAGGCATGAAATCTACTAGTTATATGATAAATTTTTATATATAGAATAACAAATTTTAGATGAAAACTTGACATATAAATTAGAAAAATTTACAGTTTATAAAACCTCCAAAATAATAATAAATAATAAAGTGATTGTAAAATAGCATTAAAATATTAAATTCAAACAGGTGTATACGTATTGCATAATATTCTTACATAACAACCCAATTTATGATATGGAATAAATCGAAAGACCCTAACCCTTTAATCGTCATTAACATTTTTGTAAATAATACGTTCTAGATAAAATGGCAAAGGTTTCAGGATCGAGTCTGTCGGGATTTTTATGCAGTTTTATGCAGGATTTTACAGATTAAAAGTTCATTTTTAAGAGGTTTTATCTTATTTTTAGTTTATACAATACTGTTATTTGTCTGAGTAATAAGCATACCTGATATATAGCAAGAATATTTTAATAAATAATTGAATACAATTGATTAAATTAAATATACAACAAATAGAAAAAGACAATGACTAAATACATCAGGATATTTATTATGTAGGTTTACTACATTTCATTGTGTTATAAATAATACATTAGTATAATAATTTGTTAATGAGTACCTACATATTTATTTATAATCATGAAAAGTCATTATTAAATTGACTACAAAATATTTTCACAGCCTATATTTATGCAGTCATTTATGATATTTTATCTCAATGTAAATGAGTAAAACAATATTAGTACTACAAAACTGGATATTAAGATGGGTTTATGATTGAATGGTTTATAATGTGACGTGTATAGTTTAACCTTTGAATTCAGTACTTATAGCCTCCCTTATACATATATACATTTAAATATATAAATATATAATATGCATATGTATATGTATTTCTAATCTTCATTAATAATGTAAAAATCATATCACAAAGACTTGCACACTATTTTTAGTCTGTACCACAGCTGACAAGATTTCAGTGTTAAAGTATACAACAAATAAAAGTAAATATAATACCAAGAGTTTACTCAATTTCAGTGTGCTATTTCAGGAAACTTTATTAAATTGTCCATATATTAATTTCGTGTAAATAAAATGGTAATCTACATGTTTTTTACAATATGGTTTTAATAACTGCTATCCAATAGTTTTTGCGATTGACGTACGTACTTCGTTGCTATTCCACGGCGGAATGCAATTAGACATTTTGGGGGTTCAAGATAGATTCGATATTAATGCTTCTTTAAATAGATAAAATGATAAGAAAAATGTGCTTACAAACAATAAATTTAAATTACTTTTGGGGGGCTCGGGCCCCAGTACGCCCCTGTTGCTATCATAATTTAAAATTAATTAAACTTACAGAACCAAAAAATTGTAATGATATACGTTTATCTCGTTTCTAACACGCATTGCGAATGATAATGACTTTCTCTGAATTAGAAGGTAGACTCTCCAAGGCTTGGTTGACGGAGTCCCATATTGGTCTGCTGTAGTGGGGGTTGCGGAAGATGCCGTCTTTGTTGCTTCGTGTACTCCTCCTCCGGATCCTGGTCCTGATAGTGAACTTTGTGATGCCCTCCTCCTGAGTGATGATACTGTCCAGCGTGGTGCAGAGATGAGGGATAGTTGGTCACCCCTTTGTTCACCGGACAGTACTTCACCGGAGTCTGATAGCCATCATAGATTTCCTCCATTCCAGTTCCTGTCGTCGGGTTATAGTCGTCTTCAAACTCACCGAATTTGTAGCTCGGGTTGCCTCCCTGCTCGTAGTGGTACCTCTCTCCAAGGTCAGTAAAGTGGGACTGACTTGATTGAAGTGGAAGAGCAGTCGGCTGGGATACATAAAATGGGTTGGGACCAGCCACTGGGAATTCCCCAGCTTTATTCTCGTTAACGATCTGTTATAAGTGTGAGATAAGAGCAGAAGATTTTGATTATTTATTAATTTCAAAGTTCATTACTCCAGTAAAAGAGAAAATTTCAGGTATGGTAGTGGGTAGCTTGATCTCTAGTTTTTGGTCATAATTTTTTACAAAGAATTTTTTAAAGCTGTTTTCATTGATGAATGTTTTAAATACAAGTAGATTTTGCTATACGTAAGTATTTTTTACCAATATATAGAGTATATCTGGAAAACTGTATATTATAGTTTTATGTAATACATACAACAAAAATCGGTTATAGAAAAATTAAAATAAAGGAGTATTTTTCAAATCGATGGGATAGGATACATAGTCAGTGGGCAGTTGTATATGGCTTTGTTACAATATCATGCGAAAACAGACCTTCCTCTACAGCAGCACTTACGTCTGCACACAAAAACTCTACATATATCAGCCATGTTTACAAAAATAGCTGTTGCATTTTTGTGGCAAACAAATTCAAAGTATTTACAGTATCTTCTCAGAATGTCAAAAGTCATGTTATTTCAGTTATTGATGATGAAAGTGCGGATATGAGCAAGACAGAACAAGTAGGAATTTGTCTCTGGTTTTGTCTCCGAAATTCGGGGTCAACGAATATTTTGTTTGCTTTGTAAGCACAAGGGAGATTACTGGAGAAGTTCTCAGACGAACGATTCATTAAAAGTTACATGATTACATGATGATGGTTGAACTGGAGTGCAACGGAGCAGCAAATATGTCTGGTAATATTCGAGATGTACAGACACGCATATGGTAGCTATACTCTTCTGCCAGTTATGTCCACTGTCGAAAGCGGAAACAATTTACAAACTCTATAGATTATGATCTTGTATAAGCATCTAACCAAGATTGAATTCTGTTGAGAATTCTGAGGTTAAAGGGAGATAATTCCCAATTTTACAACCAAATTTGTTACACACAATATAGCTGTCAAACAGTGTGGATGTTCAGCACGTCATCAAACACTACGTTCCAGCACCCCAACTTCTCATCCAAACATTTATTGGAGACTTAATGCTTTTCTCCCTTTTTTGGACCAATTAATCACACAACTTAATAACATATTACGTGTAAAATCTTATACCATGACTCGCTTCACAATGAGTGTTTTCCAAAAAGTGGAAACGTTAACGTTTTCGATGTCGCTCTTTAGGAAACGTACATTCCGAAAGTCTGAATAGTTCGGCGTAACCATAGAAATTAAGTAGATCATATATCTTATTCCAGACACGCCTCTGCTCATGTCCAAATCGAAGCAGGAAAATATTTTTGAATTTATGTATCAATAAAATGGTTAGTTTAAGTTTTAAAGAAAGTTATGTGCATGAATAATATTTACTTTTTCGTTCATGTAATGTATTTACTGATTCATTTAAAACTTTTAGTCTACATCAATTTGCTTTAAAGTGCATACTTTCGGTGTAATACTCAACTTTAAATAAAAGAGCAACAAAAAATAGTTAATTTCAGAAGTTTCATATTTCTGGCAATCAGTGCTCCCTAACGTGTCTACTTTTGAAAAACGCTCAATATTTTTTTGCGAAATTTTTAAGCTAATTGAGGCTGAAATGTGAAACTCAATCAAAAAGGAGTGCAGCACACTCCTTCTATTGACAGAGACTGGACATAGAACTGGAAAAATGGAATAATTACGTTTAGGAGCACTCAACTGATGAATTCCCCAAATCTCTTCTGACTATTCTTCATGCGACTGCTGAACTATACCCCAACCTCCACAGACATTAGAACCACAATTATCAAACAGTTTGATGCAAGTGGACAACGACCAAAGACGTTAATATATAGGATTTCTAATATATAGTTATTCTATTTAAAGTCTACGACAATGACACATTGCACTTGTATTTGACTAGATACAAACATTATTGCAATATATAATATGCACATATATATATACAAATTGTACATTATAGGTATATCATGTATAAATTACTCTGCCTGCCAACATGCTTAATTAATTGTATATCTATAATAACGAAGTTTTCACTCTCACGATGAATTGAATTGTACACATAATTTTGTACTGTGATTTCCTTTCTGGTGTTTTCTAAAATACACGGTTATTTGCTTTTTAATTGCAATCAATATCATTTAGCAATCAAATTATTTTAATTTTGCAATATTTTTATACAATATACAATAATTTAGAGTGATTTTTATGCCCCAGCAATTTTGTGCATATAATTTTTTTTCTCCTGCCATATTTTTTCACTAGTATACGTGTCTATATTTTATAAATATATTCTGCATATACAGCAGTTCTTCTTTTTTTTCATTTGCTTTGTTAAATTAAAACGCCAAATCGTACCAACTCCACAAATAAAATTACTGCAACCCCACTCCGAGCATACCTGGCCCATTCCACGGATAATAATAGTAATAATAATAATAACAGTGGAAGCCACTCTAATGTTCAACATTCTTTTAATTATCAATTAAAAAATTGAACATTTAGAAATTGTAAAATTAAATGTTATAAAAGATTGCGAATTAAAATATACCAAAATAGCTAGAAATACAACTTACCTATTGATAAATGTTTTACAAAATTTGAACTATACCAACAATAGTAATACATTTTAAATGTAGTTTTAGATTTAATTGTGAAGATAGTAACTTTAATATAGATAAATATGAATTATAGTTCACCTTCTGATGCGGGGTGTGGTATAGCTTCATCAGGGTGGCCAAAAGGTGAATCAGAACAGCCAGAAAAGATATCCAACTAACACCAAGAGCCACTCGCAACTTTCCCGCAAAACCATCCTCTCCAAAACTACGGCAGCTCGGGAGCTCATAGTGTGACATGTGGCAAGCATAGCGAGTTCGCCGATACTCGTAAACATTTCGGCACTTCGATGTGTCAAGCGCCTTACACAGATAGCCATACCCTGCAGTGAGGATACTTACATTGACCAACTGAGCAACAGCAACAATGAAACAAAACGGGAGAAGCATCTGGAACAGGATGTAGTTATTGTGGGCTATCTCCTTTCGTTGAAAAATGGCACGGATCCAGAATATACTTAAAAAAATAAAAATAGCGACGCTAGCCGCCTGTAGGACGATTACACTATTGCAGGCCAGACCATTCGATATGACGTAGAAGAGACTGCGCTTTCCTACGCCAATGGTCGCCATAAGACCACAAATTCCGCGATCTTCTCGAAATGGGCACACTTTGTTGGCTTCATCTTTAGACCAATCCTGGCCCTGGCAGGGTGTTTGATAGAGAGACAGGCCCAACTCAATGACTGCAGTTATTGAAAAGGGGAATACAATCAAGGCGATGACAATTCCAACATACTCCCACCAAAGAGTTTGCATGATTTTCATTTATTTACTTCGAAATATTATTCTATATCAATTGACATTAATTGCAAATGCTACTCCCCTATTGTTGAACTATATTATATCTTGAAATGTCTGTTCGTGTTATATTAGTTTCATATTACCTCACATAACCTAGAAGTAAGTATAAATCGATGGCCACCATATTCTCATTCTATACTGCGAGAGAAGGAAGAGAATATCGTCGTGCGCTGTTACAAAATCCCCTCTGACTGGCGGTTGGCTTTTGCAGTGTCGTATTGATTGAAGCAAACAATAGCCTTGCTTCGGGAGTTTTCCAGTCTATGCGTCATTCCTGTTTAACTAAACTCCAACTTGAAACCTCCCTTTTAATCAATAAGTAGTATAACTATTTATGTGAATTTCGCAAGACAACTATAAATTATTGTATGTACCTACTTTATATATGTATTAAAGGCCAAATGAAGCATTTAGTTTAAGGTATTTATATTAATTTACTTTTATGCATATGTCGATAAATATTTTTGTATATTTTTATTGAAATATATATTTCATATATATAAAAAATTGTTATTAAGTACCTACAATGCATTTAATAAAATATTTTATAACTTTAAAATATTTTTTCTCTTCAAAGTATTCATAAAAGTATAATTTACCAACTTATAGTAAAACGTGCATTTAAATATTCCTGATATTAATTCCAAATATAATAATAATATATTGGTAATCTTGAAGTATTAATTAGAGGTATAAATTTAAAAAATAATTATATTATTCTAGAAAATTTAATATCCTATAGCCATACATTCATTGAACAAAGTCCATAATTTGTATTTTCACCTATATTTGAATACATTTAAATATTTTGAATTCAGTTATTATATATATATAATGGCGTCGAAAGGCTTTCAAAAGTACTACGAATTTAGAAATTTAGAAAAATACTCGTACATAGATATACCTACTTGTAGTGTCATTATATGAATTTTTTTTACAATTTCAGTAGGTATATTTGTTCTATTTTGCTCATACAAAAGATAAACGTAGATTAAAAATAGGTTGCATTTTTAGAGACAAACTAACAGTTCATTAATTTTAGTATAATACAATGAACTATATGAGCATGTTAATATTTATAAAAAAATCTTAGACGATGTGACTCTGTAAAAAGTTTACAAAGTCGATAAAAACCTCAATGAAAAATAAATAAAGTTAAAGTCACCAAATATATTTCTTCTTTGAGTAGAGTTTTCACAGATTCTAAACGCACTCGTTTAATCAAAGTTTGTCTCATATAATTATGTATGCATATGTCAATCACCATTAAATTGTTTAGTCTTGATTGATTCATATAGTACTTCGAGGTTATATTTCTATACGCTTCAATGCTGTAAAGAAGCGTTTACACGTTGCATTTGTCGTGGGGGCTATAACAAGTATGAAAGTGATCAATTTGTAAATTACAAAAAGCAAAGACTTTTTTATTTATCTCTTTCTTAAAATACTGAACAATGTAGTCCAATTTGAGTTATCTTGAATATTCATAAAAGTTTCTACTAAGTAAACTCAGCTGTATTTTTGGTGCGAAATATTCGAAGGCATCAGGACGCGATTTTTCAAAAGATTTTAATTCATTTTCCATATATATCCCCTATACTAAAACAGTTTCAAGAATTACATAATATGTTCTTTAACCAGGTTGATCGAAGCGAATTTGTATGCACCTAATGACAGTGTCTAATTTTTTTAAAGTACCTATACATAGCATAATGCATAAATCGTATACATATATATATGTATATTATATATGACTGAATTGTAGGTCATAGTGCATCAATTAACCAGTATTAATTAACAAATAACTTAATTGGTTAATTTTGGAGTACCTTATATGCTCATAATACCCACCATTATAGCAGAATCGTACACTGAAAAATAAATTTCTATTTCAACTTAATATTTTATAGCTATATATACTTGTAACAATACTATAGCTGCAGATTCAGAAAAACATATGCCCAAAAAAATTGCAATAATCGGTGCTGGAGTGATTGGTTTGAGTACTGCCGTGTGCATTCAGGTAATGTGCAGTAATTGATTTTTATTCTAATATCCATAACATAAATGCATTAAAATTGAGCATATTCGTTAAGTTATGGTTTTTATAAGTAGTACAGTACCTATATCTGTATGTATGTTTTCACCCTAAAAAATCCTTAAAGTTATTTTAAATTAAAAACTTAAATTTACTTTTAAATTAATATGTAATAAAAATTATCAATTTGTAACTATTAATCATGGCTGGTTTTAGTTTTAATTTAAATCAATTTGTTAATAAAATGTCATGATAAATTTCTCAATGCAGCGCTTCATCAAACTGATAAAAAAGAAAGTGATCATTCCTACTGACAGATAGAACTGCACACACATTACACAACATTTTTAAACCAACTAAGTGTCGTTGGTTGAAACACTAAAACACATTGCAGGGTCATAATAATACCTAACATTTTTTTTACTGATTCGCTGTGAAAAATTATAAATAATGCAAAATAAGATGGAAATTTGACGACAATTATTCTTAAATGAGATAAGTTTGAGAATAATTTCTGATAGATACCTTCATAAAAAATATTTAA
The DNA here is from genome assembly GCA_036023295.1 of Invenusta paracnida. NCBI lineage: Eukaryota > Metazoa > Platyhelminthes > Proseriata > Coelogynoporidae > Invenusta > Invenusta paracnida. The sequence continues at coordinate 26,040 of JAYRBW010144799.1, read as the reverse complement.
TATCACATTTCTATAATACGATAAATGAAAAATATGTTGGTGACATGGATTTATATATGTATTAGATTGATAGTAAATTGATAAATTTAGATAAAAGAGATGATTATATACGTGTCTTTATAGAAGAAGCGTGAGTGCATAACATCATATCAATGTACATTTTAAACGTGAGTTTTCAAAAGACAATATAGGTATAGAGTTTGATACAATCACTTAATACATTGTATGCTCATATTTAATATTTTAGGTATATATCTGTTGTGTGCATTTGTAATGTTTGTGTATTTATATATATACAATAAGACATGTACTTTGATATGTATTATTATAAGTATAAAAACGTTGACATTTGAGAATAAGTTGATTGGTCAAGTGTGTTAACCTGATCGAGGTGTATAGCCTTTAAACTAGTTTAGTTTGTACACATGTGTGTACCTATTATTGCAGTTTTCTTGATTAAATCATTTATGAGCTCGAAGAATACTTCATTATATAGCCAGAACAAAAAATAGACAATATACATGTGTATATATACATACATACTTATAGTGGTAAATTTATTCAATTCAGTTGACAATTCAACAACTTTTGAAGAACTGTATAATTTGACGGTTACAGATGTTTCAAATTCATCATTATAATTTGAACATGCAAAACAAAATATATGAAGATTACATTTTAGTTTTTATTATAATATACTCTAAAGTTTATTGATTTAGAAAGTGTTTACATTGTGTACATTAATACTTTAACCATTCTTTATCAATAAGGAATTGATTATAAAGGATATTAAAAAATGTTTAATTATTAAAAAATTAAAGCTAATTACTTTATAATTTATATTGCTATGATTATTATAGTATTAGTATTATATGCGTCTCAAATTACAATATTCTGAAGGCATATTATATATACCTACTTACATTTTAAAAGGCTCATTAATAAACTGTATAGTAATTATTTTCGTTTACCTCTTCGTGGCAGGAGACACTTAAGGATGTTGAGGTGACTATTTATGCCGAATTCTTTACTAAAGACACTACAAGTGAAATTGCTGCCGGGGTATTTCGAGTGGAAACGACTGCCTTTCCCAACAACCCTCCAGAACTTCTAAAGCAACTCAGTCGTGACAGTTTCGAGCGCATGTGGGGTCTTGCTCTTAGTGCTGAAGGTCCATTAGCGGGGGTAACCCTTATGCCTCTCTACCAACTGGAGAAACACAAAAATCCGAAGATACCGGCATACAGCAGCCTAGCTGCAGGATTTAGATCTATTGAAGAAAGAGAAGTATATACTTATCTTCTATATAAGCATCTTTTTATATATTTATTAGTTTATTTTACATATATATATATATAATTTTAAATAATAACTAAATAAATTTAATTAAAATTCACTTTTTTTAACACCAATACTTTAACACGTTATATTAGGTTCTCACTTGCAACACAGAGACACAATAAATTGACTTGATCGGCCTTTTTTAGTTTTCGTCAGTCCCATATCGTCATGTCATTACGTCATGCCATACGTCAGTCCCATATCGTCATGCGGCGACCCAACTATCTCAAAAATTAAAAATTTCAGGAATGGACTTTAAAGATATAACTTTTTCTTTTTTATTATTAACACTACACTATTTGGACAATGTACGGTGCAAATAATCAATAAATACACCTGCACTATTCCTTATACGCCATATTTGAGATACAATACTTTGACCTGTTAATAATTTGAGGTACAATAGTATAATTTTGAAGATATAATACTATTTAGTGTATGATTTGATAATATTATTGACCATGATAAATTTATTTTTGTAATTTAAAATATTTAGTAATCAAAGAAATAAAGAATTATATTTATTTTTTTAGATTTAAAAATATTATGTCAGATTTTAAATATTTCACAAATTAAAATACAATCATGCATACATTTTCAAAATAACAATATATTTATATTATTTAAAAAAAGGAATTGTGTAGCATTTGTGTAAACATTTATTTTGAAATTAAAATATAATTATAGTGTTTTTATGCGACTAATATAACATCATATTGCAATTAAGTGAACATTGTGGGACAATTATTGTTTAACACTTGAAATTGTTTAAAAATGCATAATTAATTAATGTAATTCATAAACCTGTTTTCCTCTCTCACCTCTGTCAATCCTGAGTAATTTTAAAATTACTGAGAAACGGCAAACTCAATTATTTAAGCTATTTATTTAAATTAATAATAGGCGCAATTCAAGGAAATATATCTATTATTTTGTGATAGAATACTCTGGTTAACAAATACAGCTTTATGAATTTAAAAAGCCGAAGTATTGTATCTCAAAATATTGCATTACTTTCTGAGATACAATATTTTAGCAGCCGTAATATCTTATATATTTGAGATACAATACTGCCTAACTTTTTAATGATAAAGTATTCGAATATAAAATTTCTATAATAGTAATAGGAGCTATTATTGAACATAACTGTGTTATAATCTCAATTTTCAGATATTTCAAGATACAATAGTTCGGAAGCCGCATATTATAAGATATTCTTGCAACCTATTATTTGATAAATTGATTCATGCTTATTTACTAAATTAATCCATTTAGAGATCCTTTAACGCTTTCAATTATCGGGAGAAGATGTGGTTCATTCCTCTCTTCCACTTCCCTAAAATACATTATTCTCCCTTTTCCACCGGAGTATAATAATAAAAGTTCACATATGTATAATGGCCAAAGAAAAGTTTTAAGATTTATGAGATTTCGTTCTAAACTTTTAATAAATAAAAATATATATATACAAAAATACATATATATAGGTCACACCGAAAAAAGCAGTTGTTTGTAATTAAACGTATTACATTTTTTTATCATAAAAATATTAAATAAAATATAAACTTTATTACAAGTAAAAATAAGTTCTGAATCAGTTATAAATAGCAGCCACCATTTTCTACTACATTTTCTATGTGTTCCATCATCTCGTTGAGTGCTCTGCCCATGCGATTCTGCGTAAAATATGGTAAATATTCATCCAGAAATTCTGCTATATCATCAGGTGATTCAAAATCATCACGGAGTGCTTCCAATCGCGGAAATATAAACCTGTCACATAGATTCACGTCAGACGAATATGGTGGTTGGCGAAGCAAGCAGATATTTTCTTCTTCAAAATGTTGAAGTGTTGCTTGAGCCACATGAGGTCGGGCATTATCTTGTTGTAGCCGCATGTTATGTGGAAGCATACGTTGTTCCTGGTTTTGGTTCTTAAAACAAGTCGTCATGTTTTCAATAAATTGTATGTATTTCTGGGCGTCTATTGATTGATTGATAGGTAATATTTCATAATAATGGATTCCCTTTTGTGATGCTGACATTATAGATATCAGACTAAAATATAATGGTAAGCTATCGATTGAAAACAACTGTTTTTTTATGTGGCCTATATATGCATGTATCTATATATAAGTCTCGCCATAAAAACCTGTGAATGAAAATAGAAAAGTTGTAAAAACTCATAGGTACATATATATAGGTACATCGTCTATATAGTGTATTATAAATAAAGCATCCAATAAAGATACAATTCAGATGAATAATTGATTAAAACAAATTTCAAATGTAATCACCACGAAGTCCAATTATTTTCGTCAGATCCTGTTTAAACTTATTTAATTATTTCAGAAATTGTCGCTACGTGAATGTTGTAATGTAGTTATCAGCAGTCACTCGCATGTTGTCAATATCATTGAAGTTTTATCCTCCCCGATAGACCTCGAAATTACGGAACACATACCTGTTCATGAGGTTAAAATCTTGGGAGTAGAGAGGTTGACGAATTATGGAGAATACCTGGAGCTGTAATCACTCTTCAACGGCTCTGGCCTTAAGTGGCCTAGCATTGTCGTGCATTAAAAGCATTTACTTTGCTACGAGAGGTTCGTTCAGTATGTATACAGTCATGTTGCTGAGAAATTGAATATAGCACACATGGTCTAGAGTTGTGCCAGCTTCAAGAAATTCATAGTAAGCCTCACCACGGAAGTTACAGGCCATGATGATGAGAATCTTCTTGTCTGAAATGTACCGACGTGCAAGCTTTAGTCGATCTCCTGCATTATCCACCCAAAAAACAGTGCTGCAGTAACGATGGTGGTGTGTCCCGACAGTAAATCCACTTTCTGCCAGTAACGACCAATCTTTTGGTAATGCGTCTTTGCAGGGTTTGCAGTATTGCAGTAGATTCCTTAACACGATTCTGGTTGCATACATCCAAGAGAATATGTGGAACCCATCGGGTATGCACATGTTTTTTCTTCAGATGGAATGTTGAGATTCGATTCACAGATCGTGCAGGAATTCCAGTCTCTATTTCAATTTCAGAACATCTCAGACCCATTTTTTTCATTTACGAGCTCTCTTACTTGTTGGATATTGACTTCTTTTGATGAAGTAAATGGTCTACCAGACCCTTTCTTTCTTCAATTGGACGCACGACCATCCTTAAATTCTTTTGCAATCTCTTGCACTCTGCGGAAACTCATTGTGCCCTCTCCATTAGCCGTTTTAATATGTTGATGAATTTCGATAGGGTTGTAAATGTAATCATTTCTCCTCATCATATCTACATATATCCTCTTTCTTAGGTGGAGCTACTGCAGCCATGATAAAAAAAAATCAATAACTACCAACTGTGAACAGCAAGAATACAGCGCAACTATGAAACATAGACATGTAGAATCTATGATTAAATTGAAATCAAATTCTTTATGGCGAGACCTTATATATACATATATTTATGTATATCTATACATATACATATTATTTTATATAGAGGATTTTTGCGTTTAAGTTTTTACTATGCATATATCATAAATTATAATATAAGAAAAATAATTGACATTTATAAAATATCTGTATGTAAGCTTACAAGAATTAACTAAATTTAAATTTGCAAAGGTGTAACCGTAACATTTATTCCCTCAGTAGATAGATGTGAGATTTTTAATATTTTATCTAATGGAATTCATTAATATTTTTCCAACATTATTTATTAATATATTTTAGTTAAAGGCCTTGAACCTGCCAGATGACACAAAATCCGCCTTTTTCTCAATGACAACGATCACTGAATGCTGCTATTATCTGCCGTATTTAACAAAACGCTTCTTGAAAGCTGGAGGTCGTCAACAATATCACAAGTTTACAGACCTTACTGATGTCCAGTCTGTCAGTCTTACACACGATTTGATTGTCAATTGTTCTGGACTAGGTTCTCTGAAACTTTTCAATGACCAGAAGATGTTTCCTATACGAGGTCAGGTGTTGCGAGTCAAGGCGCCTTGGCAAAAGTTCTCTTTCCACGAAGTGAGATTGTATGTATGTCTTCTACGTTTTAAGAGTAATAATAAAAGAACCACTTTCATTGCTAAAGAAGCAAAGCTACAGAACCTTTTATTGGAAAGAAGGACTTTTTATTGAATTGATATGATATTTTTAATTAAATGTTTATATTTTTCTCATTTTTGAATGTCAGTGATTAAAAGAATAATTTACTGTCGTAAACACTCTGGTATATTAACATTAACATTAATAATAATTATAATATACATATATGTAGATATACAAATTTAGATTATATAAAACATATATGTTATGTGCTATAGAAACCAAAAATGTGTCTTAATACTTGCGAAAATTCAAGAATATAAAATAAAGATTATCTCCTAATATTATACATAATAATTATAATATTATTGCATTATTCACAATAGATAGCAGTAGTATAATGTTAATATAACTAAATTATTCAGTATATATTTTTAAATGTAAAAATTGTTTACAACTAAAATTACTTCAATTTAATCAATTTAATACTTCATTTTACTAATTAATGTAGATATTCACATAATTATTGCGCATTTACATGTCTTAAAAAATATAACTAATCAATGGTATAAACATAAAGGTTTACTCAAAGATTAAAAAATAATGTAGAATATATTATTATACTTATAAGTATAAGCATAATGATAATATCAATAAGTGTATTTATATTGATAGTAAAGGGGAATAATAGAAGTAACTGGTAGAAATACAAGCCAAATGCTTCCAAAATACTATAGAAGTGAAAGAATAGTCAAATATTATTGTTAAACACAATATTGCTAGATATGATGAATACAAGCTTTAAGACGACATGAAGTTTTATAAGAAAGTTATAGAACGTTTTTCGGTGAAAATAATTTTTTAAGGAATTAGTTAGTTGAGAACGTGTATAAGCATGTGTTTTCCTCTGTTATCATTTCATGCAATTTTAATATACATGTATATATGGTAGCCAGCCCTTACATAACAAAATATCAGAATATTACTACATGCCATTTTAATAACATACAAAACCTTCATTAAAATTATTTCTGATTTTTTTTTAATGTAACCATGTTTATTACTATATTTATGCATAAAAACCGTTTTTTTATATATTTGGTTGCAAACCACTTTTGTTCTCTAGTTGTTTTGTGGAGCTTTTAATAAAATGTTTTTATTTTCCAAACCATTTCTTAGAATATAAGTTTAATTTTCTGATGTTACTATTTTTATGCAAATGAGTAAGTTTGAGCCTGCATGATTTTTAGTAGCTTTAAAAGTGAAATTGATATTTGTTTGATCGTATAAGTCAGAAGAGTGTAGTCCAACATTTGTTTAAAAACTTGATTATTTAAAAAAAATGCCAGTGTTTTTCTTTATCTATTTTTTTAAATTTAAAATCGTTTGGTTAAATCTGAAAAATGATTTTTAGTCGAAAATGGTTTTATTTGTTTTACATGTACCAGCCTACGTTGAACACTTATGTGTACACAGCCCGGGATAACGTAGTTGTAGGAGGAACGAAGCAAAAAGGGGATTGGGACACCTCAGTGAGGAGAGAGGATACTGAAGACATACTAGCGAGAGTCTCGGCCATCATACCCAGTGTCAAGCATGCTGAAGTCATCAAGGAGATTGTGGGCCTGCGTCCAGGAAGGCATGCCTTGAGAATCGAGGTAAAATCGTCCGTCTAGCAAATAAAACAAAACTGTATTAATGTAATTTATTAAAAAGCAGATATTATTGATTTGTCTCAATACTGATTTAGATTAGTAGCAGTCTTCTGAAAGAGTACCGTTTTGATCTATTTGGATCTATCAGTAGCCAGCCTTCAACGTAATACTGATAAATGCAACACAAATGATTACAAAATGCATTAATACACACAAATTTGTATATGTATACTGTCTCTGACACAATAAATAATTTAAAAATAAAAGAAATTTATATTGATAGTGGTCTCGTAGTTAAAACAAAACAAAGATTTTATCATTGTCCGACTCAGACAAATGTTTAAAACCAGTTTTAATAAATCTATTTTAATTTAACTTTTAAATATAGACTTATTTAAATAACGAAAATATAGATGAAGAAAATAACGAAAATATAGATAAAGAAAATATCATAAAATATTACACTTAAATATATTTTGTTTTATCAAAAATTATTACAATATTTAAATATAGACAATTTAATTGACCTAAATATGTATTTTCGAAATATGTAATTTTTCCTTTTTTCAAATACTACACTAATCGCTTTTAAATTTATGTACTACCAAAAAATTCAATTATGACGAGAGAGTCTCTTTTCTCCCTACCTTGTATATTTATTTTCCTATCACACCACTCACTAGTTGGACCAATTAATAACAAGTGAGGGCACACGACCTCTAGTCCATAACTATGGCCATGGTTCTCATGGGGTTGCACTCAGTTGGGGCAGTGCTGTGGAAGCAACGAGATTGGTACAGAAGGCATTCGATGTCCGGGAAACACCAAAAAGTCGACTTTAATTAAACATCGCAACTTGAACTGTGAACTATTTGAGATAAAGCAATGTGATGCGATGGTAGCACTTTGTTTGATTTCTGAAAGCTTCAACAAATAAATTGAAATATTTATACAAGCAGAAATTTGATATTTTCTAATAAAATGTTTGTATAGCTGATTATTTCTTTGTTCCATTGAAACTAGTTCTTTTGTTATATTGAATCTCCAACTTGTAGAATCTTACGAGTACCTTATATAAAATACATAATCGAAGTATATATTACATAAAATCAAGAAAGATTTCATCATCATAATCGCTACCATACTTCAAATCGTATTAATAAATGATTTAACCGTTAATAATTATAAGCCAATTTTATTTGTTTACTTAATTCTGACGCGTAATATACCATTTAAAATGAGTATATATCCTATTTAAAATGGTAAATATATTAAATTATCTTTAAGAACTTCAAAGATACAGCTAAATATATAAATCTCCTTTTTTAAAATTTCCTTCTCAAGATAGAAAAAAAGTTTAAATAATCAAGTCATATTATTACCATAATAGAGGTATATTTCATTGTATAAATATCGTAAATATCATAAACAGCCAGAAAACAATAATCATAACAGAATTTAATAATTATTGGTATAAAAGAATGTATAGGTACAGTATAATGTACGCGTAGCCTGTACTAAAGTTACATTATATGAAACATTTGTCAATATATTATATATGTAATCATTGAATCTATTTAAAGTGTACATTCTAATTACCATAATTTAAATAACCCGCATAACACATTATTTCCCAATAAAATAATAAATCCAGTGTTAATTCCAATGTATTAATTTAGACCTAAATGCTCTGTTATTCTAGGGAATTTAATTATTAAAGAATTAGTGAATAGATTGTGAAGTAATTAGAAATAGTATACATGGCAAATTTTAAAGCAAAATGGAAATAATATTTTAAACAAAAATAAATTATTCTGTGAAAATACTGTTTAAAAATGTATAACTCATAATTAGGGAATAAAACAAACAAGTAGAAATAATCTATGTAATATTATGTTTAAGAATATAAACATGTGTATAAATTATAAACTGTAACATAAGTTTTAGAGTTAAATACAAATTGATGCATATATTTTCCTATTCATTAATAATATTCCTTGACCTACTCGTAAATTAATTTGATGTCTAGTCGAAATCTACCTGATAGATAAATAGGTTTAAAAAAAATATGGTTCAATCACATGAAGTATAGGCGAAAAGTTGTAACTTTAGTATATTCACAGAAGTAAAGATAGATATTTAATTAAATTAAGGAAATTAAAATGTCAATGAGGCTTCCGTTTTGTTAACTGATTCTTCAAAGAAATAACAGTTTTCAAAAATATTTCATAAAAAGTTTGCAATTTTGTTAATTAAGGTAGACAACAAAGGTTAGTTGAATGCACGTATGCATAGTGATGAAAAATCAAGATGGAAGTCAGAATCGAATGGTTTATCACAATGTAACTTGAAGACAATCAAGTACTCCAAAATACTGACTAATAAATCTGAAGAATACAAATGACAGCTTTAGATAAAAAGAAATGTATCTTTTCCCGTCAACCAATAATAAAAGAAACAGCAACGCACACTGCCAATACAGAGAAAATAATCAATATTCACATTAAAAAAGAATAAAGACCTGTAAATATGAAATATACATACAATACAATGGTAGTCTTTAATATTCAGAATTATATAAACAAATCAGGCGATTAATCAATCAATAACTAATTAAAAGAGCAAATAATTATAAACTGAGGTTGTATGGTTTGCGTGTATATAGGCAATACTTAGAATATAAGAATGTCAAAAAAAGTAAAAAATACTCATCGGATATTGTAATCATAATACATTATGTAAAGCTATTTTAAGGTCAAAATTATGAAAGCGATCAAAATTATAATCAACAAAACACCTGGACATGTTTTGTGCAATTTTGAAAGATGAAGTTTTCACGCAAAATTTTCACGCAAGTGTCACAATTTCTGTCAGGTGTTCTTATATTGGTACATAGAAAGCCATATGTATGCAATGTTGATCGGAGTGTTTCCTATAGTGTAGATAAATTAAGTGTAATAATTAATTGTCTTGCAATAATTTTAAGACATTCTGTACAAGTAAATTATATTGAAATAATTCAAAAATATATATGCAGTAATAATAATTTGTTTTATTCTCAACGACGCGACATCTTTGCCTGAAAAAAGAAGAAGTAATTATAAGATAATTATAACAATAGGTAACTACTTACTTCATTAATTATAAATAATGATTACAAATTCATTAATAAATTATAATTTTCTATTAATGAAGCAGAAATACAGAATAAACTACAACAAAACTTTAAATAGAATCGTTTAATATTAAAGGGCTGCCAACCGATCGGTTTAAAAATAAGGACATAATCAAATACGTCTTCGAAGTCGTAAAAAAAGAGGTGTAAAACTACACAAATAATATTTTTAGGGGGATGGGCTAATGCAACACATATTTCGGGTGTTTGTTTCCAAAAAGACCTCGATTCCATCCAGTTCTGGTTCACAAGGCTCAATATTTGTTCGAAATCTGTATTACTGTGCGTGAGGGATGGTTAGAATCCCCAACAAAGCGAATACAAGATCAGCATATGGGTGAGATTCATCAAAATATGTCTACTCTCTCAGCTTGTGCCACGTGATGTAACCCCTGAAGTCAAAGGTGAGGGAAAAAAAGAAGATTTGGTAGCGTTTGAATTCAGCATACAGTCTCTCCATTGAGTAGCTTGAAACGAAATAAGCCATATCAGACTATGAGACAACAGAGCGCATCTCCAGGTTGTTTATTTGAGAAAATAGTAGCATACAATTATTAATGGAAAATTTCTTCAACACATAATATACCACAGCTTCATAAAAGGACTTAATGTTACCATAAAATCCGTCACAGTAGTGGACTTCAGCTGTCCTGTCAATTCTCCCATGAACAAGTCCTTATCTATAACAGCTGAAGTGTCTTCATTTTGTACTTCACAGTGCTCAATTCTTCAACACTGCACAGAGATGAAGACTTAATGAAGTTAGGCATAAAATCACAAAGACAGTTTTGAAGCAGGTATACAACACATGTATTTAGGGTTCGTCTTGTTAAATTTATCAATAATTGATGGCATGAACCACAAAAAAAGCAGACAACGCTTTGATAAATCCATAGACATTTTTATATAACATGCTTAAATACCGGGATATGTTCCTCTGCTGGAAGGACAGTCCTCAAAAATCCGAACTGTCTGTACAAAATCAGTAAAATTGGCAGCCCTGATAATATAACTTTAGCTATCTGTTTACACTAAAAATGTGAATAGTTTTTAATAATAATACTAATAATGTGAAGTATTGACTAAAGTATGTACTTTTATTATCTAGCGTAATGTTAACAAATCAATAGAAATAATAATTACTTTTATTGAAAAGATGGTTAAACTAAATACGAGACTAAAAACTAAATAAAAACGATTTACTCATATTACAATACAGTAAATAGACGGACCTGTTCGTTCCAAGATATTTCTGTTTCAACTCTATCCATGCAGTCGTAAAGATAAGCAAACTAAAAGGATAAACACAAAATAATTAAGAAATTAAAAGACTTAGAGACTTTTTGTAGTATTGAAAATACCATAACGACTGAAATGACGCACGCAAAAAATATTTCAATGTTACAGTCATCTAATAGTTTAGTATTCTATAAAAGATGAATAGAATACATAATTAATATAACAATTTAGGTCTTGTAGTATTCATAGAGAATCTCACTAAATTTATAGAAAAAAGTAAAATGTTATAAGAAGTATACGAAATACCGAAATATGCCATTTCTTCTGAAGAATCTTTTTACTTGTAATTAAGACACAAATTAAACTGTCTTTTACAAAATAAAACTTTATGAAATTATATGACGCTCACTTCTTTTATCAATTTTAAACGATTACACAATAAATAATATTTGAAAAATACTCTTCTCGTGTTTCAATCCTAAATCAATAGAACAGTTGAAAAAATGATTTAACATGAAAATTATATACAACATATAACTTTAAAAATTCTAGAATTCCATACATGTAGAAATATGAATTATTCAAATAATTGTTACAAATTGGATATAAACAGATGTATGAAAATATCTATAATTAAAATGATTACGCATTAAATAAAATGGTTTAATAATGAATTTTGTTGTTGGACAAAATGAGTAATTATACAATGTAATCGTTTACAATGCTTGATATAGAAGTACAACAATAAAATATATACATCAATTTATTGCCACAGCATTAATTTTTTTAACTATTATTAATATAGTTTACTAAAAGATGTAGACGAGGCATGTAAGATAGATTTTATACATTTCTCAAATATTACATATCTCCATGAACATTTTTCATAAATTTAAATAAAAATAGAGGTTGTGAAAAGAAGTAAATACTCACGTGTGGTGTTGTGATTTTGATAATCCGAGATTTCTTCTCCCCAGAGTCGGTGGTTCGGATGAACTCAAAGGTGAGACACTCCGATTCATCGTGGATGAGTTTCTCCCGAATGTCCTCCCAGGGAAACGTTATGATCTGCGTCTATGAACCAGAACATAGACAACAATGCTGTAATGTTCGTTGCATCCTTAATTTTCATAATTTGATGCCTACATCTACATACAAAGCTAATACAATATTTCCCATTGTAAAAGCTTTGTAGGAATAATACTTTACTTCATTACTTTATTACTTTTCGTAAAAATACTTGTTAATATCTGTAGCCATGCTCGTATTCACTCCATATTTCATTATAACAATCTCATTTGAAACAAATAAATATGTTGCGTTATCAACCCGTTTTTCTTCCTAATAATGAAACTTTAAATGTCACGGCAATTAGAAGCTTGTATATATAGAAAATTAACGTTTACATATTAATTATCCACGTTTTAGCTGTAAAATACAGATAGTCTTTATTACCACATTGAAATATAATAACTTTTTATATAAAATAACTTTTTTATAGAAGTAGATTCATTCTTTTTTATAATTATATCAATCTTGAACTTCTAAATTTTAATTAACTATCACTCCGAAAAGATAACCAATAATTAATTAGAAGTTATGTGTAAATATATTTTGAACGTGTCTACTACTTTATTCGTAATCTAGTAATAGAAATAGTTGAATTTCTAAAGTAATAGTTGCACATTATGAATAAATTTAAGACAAATTATATGAAAAGTTAGTTTTTTTACATGATAAAAAATATCTTTGATGGAAATTCTAACTAATTTGCAATAATTACGTTCAACATGAATCATAATTTTGTAAAAAATGTAGCGATATTAATAAAAATTTACTGCCAGAAGCATGAATTGCCTGTATTGCTTATTAGTTGTTTTTTGTTAACAATTAGCTAACAATTACAGTTACAGTCATGTAGGAAAATTTTAAAAACAAAATAACTTCTATAATGAAATGCTAAAAATAATTTCTTAAATAATATTTTTAAGAATAAGGATAGGGTAATTTCTTATAACATCTTAAACATAATAATTTAGTCGATATTTATGTAACATCGACATTTACCAAATACAGAATTATTTATTGATATAAGGAGATATAGATATTATAAAATATTCGTGTTCAAATCCTTTGATGTAATTTTGGTCATGAAATCTGTTATGAACTATGTGATCAAAATAATTATTAGTACTTACTAGTATTTTGAATATGTAAATGTAAATAAAATACATAATATATAAATATATATAGTGTGTTCAAAAAGACGCTTTGCAGCTAATAATTTAATTGGAAGCAGCAAAATCAGTAAAATAACAGATTGAATACAACTTATATACTATTATAGTTATATATATACACATCTATACACATCTATACACACGTACATATTATCAATTGAATACAACTCGTATTCATTATATTTAGAAACACGTACTTATGTGTTCTACAATTATTACGTGCATGTGACTTTTTGAACACATTATATTATAATAAATAATATATATAATAAAAATATACATATTAATTTAGGTTATACATTAAAATTAAACTAGTCGTTAAGCATAATATTATGAAGGCAAATCTAGGTAAAAACATCGACAGATTTATAGAATCAAAAGTATACGTTTATTTAACACAACGGATTAAAAAACTTGTAAATAAAGTTGAAGGTAGTAATAATCTGTAGTAAAATTTTTAATATAAAATCCAATTGGAAAATTTCACGAAAAATTAAACCACAGATTAATTTTTTAATGGCTTATTAATGAAGTAAACTGAACCAAAGAAACATATGCTGAGCCCTTATGAACGAAATTGAAAAGACTAACAGGATGTTAAATTATTGCTCAACGTTTTCAACGAATGAATAAAGTTTGTAATAATGTAATAAATAAACACATAGTTAGCGTTAACCATATTTATAATTAAACAGAAGTAAATGGTACAGTATTACATAAAATGAAGCTGCTTTAAACTTACTGATCGATAATAATTCGATATGCGCAAATCCTGCAGTATAAACTGTTAAAAAATAGGTACCATTCGACGTCTTAGTATTTATTTATAACAAAGAATTATTGTTATAAATAAGTACTAAATCTACAAATTCGTATTAGGCTAACATTAAATTTTATATTATGCAAAATTTGTTTTGAGTAATAAATAAATGATTAAATGTTGACAACAATTATTTCAATTGGGAGTAAGAAATTAAGCAAAAAAATTTCTCCGATGAAATAATTTAAAGCTTATTGTACTTTTACTTCACTTACACTTTTTTTAATCAGATTTCAGTTTTAGAAGTAACTAATAAACAGTGCAGAAAAATATAATAAAGAAAATAGCAGAGTAGAAAAATTAGCTATTATATATATTTTTTCAAATATAGATATATAGATATACATTCCCATCTTTAGCCCACTTCTCAGATAAACAATTTTGATTTTTTTGACAATAATATGTAACAATTATGAAATAGATAAAATAAATATATAATTCTTATACACCTCATGTATAAGTTTTAACAAATTTAATTATCCAAATTACGACGTAATGTAAAGCATAGAATAAACAAATTAAACCTCACTACAGTGAGTTAAAAACATGAAGTCAAATTTATGTATTAATACATAATATAATATGTACTATATTCTATAAAATTATTATAAAACAAATATAGAAAAATATTTACTACTATTAGCTTTACGTACTGTTCGCCATCGCTGCCTGATTTGTTTGTATGAGCGCCGTCGAATCAAGGTTTATCACCAGCCATTTCTGTATTGAGCTTTAGTTTATTCGTTTTATAAAATTCGTAGTTGATTTACATCGTGTAAATTATCGACTTACTTAGAACCACGTAAATTGTCCTTTTTTTAGAAAGGACGAAGCACTTATTCAAATCGATAATGGCACTCCAAGTTCAAGTTTATATAGATGATATACAATAAAAATTAATTTAATCTTAAACGCTACCCCATCCAGTATATTTACTTGATAAACTATCGAGATAATAATGTGAAATGTAACGATAAATTTGGCAGTAAAGTGGCTTTTCGATAGCTACCTGAATAAGCTACACAAATGTGGTGAGCGATGAGCGACTATAATATATGTGATGAGCACGGTGTGTGTAGTGAGCAACTAGGAGTGATTTTGTTACGAATGTGTAGTAAATAACAATGTAATTACATAAAATATGTATAGGTATAAAATAAAATAAAATCTTGATGACTACACTACTACTATTACTTAACAATTCGATGAAAGCTACTATTTGACAAAACAATGGTGTTATGTTGTAATGAATATTCACTGACCTCTGGAGTGCCATCATTAGTAGCAGCCTGGAGTCTGAACGCGGTGAAGGAGCACCTGGGGATGACCCGGCCAGTCTTGCGGGCGTCACAGATGCAATGTGGGAAGACGACCTCCGAATATCCGGGTAGTGGACGGCAGAGCGCCAAACAACCCGCAATATCACCCGCGTCCTGAGCATGCCGCACCTCCAGAGACATCTCACCGGGCTTCACCAGGCCACGCGTTATTTCCGCCAACAACTGACAACAAATATCATAGAAACAACATAGAAAATTGCAGTGACTGGCTTGCAAGAATAGTACAAAATTTAACAAAAGAAAAAGGACTATAACAATGTAACGGCATATATAATTTATAGTTTAAATAAAAATAATTATGCTCAAATATTTTTTTAAGTATGTTAAGAGTTTTTAATTTAGAATAAATTTATATTATTTAAAAAAGTAGTATTCTAACTATAAAAATCAATCTATTATTATTTCCATCTAAACTTTCTTTCCTAAAACATATAATTATTTTTATTGTTTAAAGACATTTTATTTACATGCATTTATCCATATTTTTACTATGATTATACTCTGATACATCTCATAATCGGATCCCATATATTAATAGAAATCGAATTATAGTTAGGCCAGGACCTTAGGTGCCTGTCTGAGGTAAGTTTGATTTCAAAGATTAATTAGTTGGATACGTTATAACGTATATCCTCAGATTAAAGGACGTTATAATTTATAACTAATTAATTAATTAAAATATTAATGTGTAACCTTTCACGTTACACATGTACCTTACCCCACTACATATCTCAAAACTATTTATTTTAATTACGAAAAAATCAAGCTAAAATTTGGAACTAATGAACAGAATTTTCTTCCGAATATTATATAAAAGATTTATTCGTACATTCTTTAGATATTTTTCTTATGGGAACTTTTTAGGAGCCGACCAGGCTATTATTTATTTTTACTTATAGAGTTGAACTTTGGATCAATTGTGATAAACATATCAAAAATTAAAGAAAAAATAAACATATTTATTTTTGTGATCTGGACATGGATTAATAAAAATCAATGTGGCCAATCAAAAGCGAGAATTGGGTATTTTTCAATTAAAGAAAATCTAGCCTCAAGAAATTAAATAGACAGTAGCATTAATACACGTCAGAGCATTATGCCAAATTTGATTATTCAATTTTTGTTTTACATATTTTGGATGTTCCTGTTATTAGATAGGAGGAATATTGACAAGTGAAATGTCCAAATTGTTTGCTATATTATTTAATAACTTGAAACATGAAATAACATACATATCAAATTTAAAAAAAATTATGATCCAGATCGCATGTTTATTGACTTTGCGTCATATTAGACAGGGAATTAGTAAAAAAATTAATTGTCCACTGTGTAACCAAATTTGAAAA
This sequence comes from Invenusta paracnida, assembly GCA_036023295.1. NCBI lineage: Eukaryota > Metazoa > Platyhelminthes > Proseriata > Coelogynoporidae > Invenusta > Invenusta paracnida. The sequence continues at coordinate 8,828 of JAYRBW010144799.1, read as the reverse complement.
TGTTTTGCTTCATAAGAAGTTGGAAATCCAGGTCAGATATTTCTTAAATACACGTAACTTTTTTTACATAATTATTATAAATGCAAATAAATTATTTGAAATTTGCAATATAATCATTTCACATGATATTACGCCCATCAGGAAATTTTTTTTCTTCCACAGCTATCGTTTCATACCTATTATGAGTGTATGATTCAGAAAAAATGTCACTATATTATTTTTAAACTACACAGTAAAGTTATACAAAGTTGCAACTTTATGGATGAATTCAAAGACAATATCTATACCGTCTATGTAAAATCATGAAGACCATGAAAGGTTAATAAATTTAATTTGTATTAATATTAATATTTGTATTTGTAAATAGTATAGTCTTACTATGAATATATATGTATATATATTTGGTGCATAACTTTTTAAAACTAAGAATGCATATTATTTGAAGCGAAAGAAGAAAGTTTTGAAATAAATTCGGATTATGAACTGCACATAACTGTTGATGACTTTAAATATAGAAATCAGAAAGCTATTGAAAAAACATATTTAAACGAGTTAGGCTCCTAGAAAATACAAGATGAATAAATGTTTTAGTCAGATTAAAAATATATATAATATATAGTTTCTTTGAAATTGTAGCATTCAATTTTCCAAATAAGTACGTAAACTATACCTTATTTTCTACAATGAAATTAAGTGAAGTTTTAATTTAGTAATAATGATATCTATATTATTTATAACAAACAAGACTGAAATAAATATTAATAATAAAAAATCAAGTAAAAATCAAGTTTACTCTGACACATCGTTAACAACAACATTTTAAAACCTTTATTATACGATATGCTTATATAATGATCATCATCAATTATACCATGCTTTTATGGTTTTCAAAAAAAATACTTCTTTTTGATTGATATTTATCGTTATTTGTTATTGACATCACAATAGTATACAATGAAACAGGTATATTATATGTAGTATAAACGTCATTCAGAGAGCAGAAATCTATTTTCAGGTTATAGTTGTTATTATAACACCATGCAGTTAAAATCTAATCTGGTCAATATTTAAAACATTAAAATTGAAAAAAAATTTAAGCTATGAATTATTTTATTTAGCTAGTCGAAATTCATACTCATAATCTAGACGTGCGAATTAAAATACCATTTATGTTTAGTTTTATTTTATTTTCTAAAATTTCACAAAAGCTTTTAATTAAAAAAATGTATGGTGGTTCAGCACCATACAATAAATAAAATTAAGTTTTAGTAAAAAATAAAAAAATACAATATATTAGACAACAATTATTATTATTTTTAAACTAAAAAAGACATAAATATATCAGGAAAATGACTATGTTATGTACGTACATATTTCGAAATCCCAAATCACATAAATGCGATTTTGTAACCGAATTATTGATTATTTGGGGTATATTTAAATTAAATTTTACCCTTTCCCGACGGGTATATCAACGTTTGATATAAAATAATTTAATATTTACTAGTTAATATTAGTTAATATTAATAGTTTAATATTTACTATAAGTTGAGTGCTTAAAATTAATCAAGACAAAATAATTCCACCTTATTTTTATTTGAATATATTATAATCAAAATTATTATAAAGCGCTTATTTTTAGAATTTTTGATAAATAAAAAAAAAATTTAATATAATCTAAATTTGCATGAAACCTAGTTAATAGTATATTTATGGCAGAGAACTATTTATGACCGTTGAAAACATATTAATGAAACTCAAACGATATAATATTGAATAAAGGTTACTTGTTGAAAATGGCTTTAATAAACTAACATGGGAAATTAGATTTGAATGATAAAACTTTAGTATATGAAAGTGTCATTCGATCAGCAATATGTTTTATTCTGAGAAATATCATACGTATAAACGATGCAGATACTTCTATAAAAGTTTGAATACATATTTCCCATTTGATGAATTTGCCTTAAATATTTACATATTGACAAATTGAAACCATTAAGTACAAAATATGCAACTGAGACTTAAGCTATATTTAAAAATACTCGACGTAATACCAATAATGGAAAAATTAGCCTTCAAAACAGACGTGAAAAAATCTAAAAGCAGCTTTTAAAAGTTAACAAGACAATAAAAAAACTTGCTATATGATGTCTATCGATGTATTGATTAATCACATTTTTGCATCCATTATAAAATGCCAAACATAGGATTAGAAATCAATATTTGAAACATAATCTATGCACGTAAACATTTAATATTAATGCATAAGGTAATTAAAACTTCAGAAAACCACAGTTAAGTGCGGGTACAACATATATTTTTATTAATAAGACTGATATTTAATTTTGCCAAAATACGTATATCAAGCTTTGAAGTATACTTTTCGATTAAACAGGCTCATGAATAGGAAAGCAAAGCCAGGAAACAGGAATATAACAGTTTCCCCCTAAAATCGAATTAATTGTAATTTCAACCCAATTATCTTTAATAATTTATTTTGACGCAATATGCAGTAAAGGAGAAGTGTAGTTAATATGAACTGATAATGACTCTCAAAATAGCATTATTATAAGAGACAAACAATTTTATTCAATGGAAATTCCTATAATCGTAGTATTTTAATAAATAGAAGTTTATTAAAAAGAAAACATTATTATATTCACAAAATATAAAAAGTATATATAAAACTAGACATGTATATGAAAACAGTATAAATCTACCAGATTACTAACACTTGACTATTTACGAGCTATGACAATATTATCGGCTACATAGTAGCATAAATTTTAATATATCAATATAGTTTCTGAATAAAACAATATACATCATATTATGTACAATAATAACTCTTCTCCTGATATTTTGTGTTTATTTATTTTAATTTAGATTAAATATATATTTTATCCAATATGCTATGGATAACACCAACATATAATTTATTACAATGCTTTTAAACTGTGCAATCAAAACTTCTAAAATTACAAAACAATTAATAAACGTAATGGCTATAAACTCCTTTTATTTTATTAAATAATGAAAATGGCAGAGTACAAAATAATTACCGAATCATACATACTAAATTAGCTTTAAATATAATCATAGCGTTCCTAAATTTGCTGCAATTCCTATTAGTACAATGAAAACCACGCATTTATGTAGAAGTGTATCGGAATAATATTATGAATAATTTTTGTATCCACAAAATGATCCAAGCATTAAAACACAGGCCAAATGTAACAAAAACAAATTAATAATTGTATTGTTTTTATTCCGTATAGAGTAAACACTACATTTTTATTCACTTTCATCTTATTAAGGAAGATTCCTGTTAGGAGTCCCACATTTTGTTTGTCTATAACTTCAAGCGGAGCCTAAAAAGGAAGATACTTTTATTTAATACTAAATGATTATGATGCACACACCTGTCCATAGCAGAAGTCAAGGAAGGGTTTGTATTGGGCACACAGTTCAGTCTCTTTTTCCGAGTCAAAAAGCCATCTCTTGACAGCGAGACAGGTGGACGTGGAAGGATTCAAGGTGTAGTTATGTATGTAGATACCGTGTGGATACTCCTCGGGAGACATTTTGCGCTCTGTTGGAAAGCAATCAATAGTTCCTTTCATTATTTCGACATGTGAGCATTAAAAGAGCAAGGCAATTTAATTACAATATAATAATTTACTACAATTTATAATTTCGAATAGAAATAAGTTACAACGTTTTCTTCTGGCGTGAATTTCTTTTAAAAACGATTCGAAGTAAATTATATAGTTCAGCTTTTAAAGGAATTTATTAAATATAATTTTACTGTCTTAAAGGAGAAGACGTTTGTTTTCTTTCATATAAATATTATTCAGGGATTTAAAATTCGAAAAATAAACAACATTTTAAAACTTACATAATGTATTTAAACTATACAATGGTTTGAAATTTTTTTAAGAAAATGTTGATCTGAAATGTCTTATTTGCCGAAATTTACTACAATCTTGTTGATAAAAGTATCTAATGAAAAAATGTTAACTTGCATAACAATAAAGATAAACATCTCAAATACTAAGTTTATATTAATATATCACAAATACTACGTGACAGCGCTGCTATAGATAGAATAAGTAAATCAAAAGGCTATAAGCAAAAACTAATCACTTGACTAATATAAACTAATTGCGCTGATTTCAGAGAATAGACATATTCAATAAAGCATAGAAATTATACAAAAAGTAAAAACAATAATCCATGAACTATGTTATGGCAATCAATATCATACTGAATTAATGAAACAAGTAAGGTGAAAACTATAATAATTCAATTAAATACAAAATTTTGTATAAATTTCATGTCTGTCATTTATAATCTTCAGAATTTTTCTGGACAAAAACCTTACCGAAATATGCATCTACTTCAAATAGGGCAAAATTCTGATGAAGATCTTGTGGCATGTTTAGCTTGTCTAATACTTTCTGAAATATTATTGTGAAAAACATGATTTAATAAAGAATTTCAGTTTGTTGAAACAAGTTACGTAATAATATAACACCACACGTGAAATTCTTCATCAAAAAACGAAACACTACAATAAACAGTTTACCATCGGAAAACAACATTATAAATTAATACAAATACATATTTGGCGCACAAAATAAACTCGTATTATATAATTTTAAAAGTTTGAACAATATTAATTATATTAATATTTTTTAATATATCGTACATAATATCTACATATGTATGTATATGATGAACAGACATCAATTTTAGCATAATGTTTTTAATAATTTCTTAAAAGGTAAAAAATGTACATTCGCTATTTCTAGGTTAATCATTATATGGTTGACACAATCGTAAAAGCTTGAATTTATCTAACTAATAAGAAAATTAACACGGAAAAAATATAAGGAATTCAAATATCAACATTTAAAATAGCTTTAAACGAAATATTCCCTTGTGAATTGAAAATAACAGCTTTTCATTATAATATTAAGTTTTCATTTTACATTTTGCATGGAGTTATATTTTAAATTGATACAGAAATTATATTCATTATGAAAAGGAAATTCAAAATAAAAATAATTTTAAGGAAAGTCGATGATTTGAAAATAACAGCATTGTTACCTTAAGAACAGTTTCTGTAGTATCCTTTCTCATAACTGCGGCAATACAGATTTCCTTATTTGATGTCGCTACTTTTAGATCAACTGATATGGACTCTGGTGACTAAAAACACAAGAAAAATAACCCAATAAGTAATAAAATAATACGTATATTATATAATGTGGTTAGAATACAGTAGAAAATCTATTAAAAGCCATGTTGCTTTCAACAAATAATTCACAAACTAACGTACGTGTGTTTCGTTAGGAACAGCTAGAAATTCTTGCACAATATCGGAATCTGCAATTACCTTGACAGAACACACTACAAATAAAGAGAAAAAGTAATTTTCATCATACTTGTCAAATTTATAAGAATCATCTTTCTTACAAACAAAAACGGTATAAATAATCAAAAATTCATCATTTATCGTAAAAATAATAATGTACAGACTCTATATGAATTTCTAAAATAGATCTTGTATACCTATTTATACATACCTCATTAAAAAGAAATAGTACTTTTACTATAAATAGCATAAAAACGTATTTAATTATAAAACTATAGAGCAGTATAGAAAATTTTGTATCAGCTAAAAAATAAAGTTGTCGAAGGAGATAATAACACTTAGACAAAGTATTCAAGTAGTAATACAGCTAGCTAAATATATATATATCATAGAACATTTCAATTAGTCTGTGTTAAACTGAAGATAACATGGAATATTTTAGAATAAATTTTGATACCCTCTTTTTATAATACTCAAATCTACAAAATATGATTCATTTATACATATACTTTACCTAACACCAAAATAAAAATAAAAATAATAAATAACATTAATATATAATTTTATACGAAAAATAACGAAAACAAGGCAGATTAAAACGAAAAACGAAAAACATATATATATATACTATATATACCTATATATAGCTTTGCAAGCCAGCATAAGGAATTGAAAATATATTAATAAACCTTTTCTGGCATTGAAATTTTAATACCATGCGAGAATTGAAATAAATAAATTAAGTATAAATATATTTTAGGACATATTATAACATGTGCAACAGACTTTCAAGACATGGGTGTAAGAACCGAACTGATGTGAAATAGCTGTATACATAGATCGAAAAAAATATTTAATTTCACACGTCCGCTATCACACACTAAACGACAAACTAAATTTCAATCAGCGCTCGTATATTGTATGTATGAACACACGTCTAGCCAGAATCACGCATGGCACCAGCTGCACGAGTATACTACGTAGATGTACATTGAACACAAGTTAAAGTCGAACAACTCATCTGCCAAGTCTTTACTCTATCGCTACCTAGTATCTTCCTGACTCTACATAGTTGACTAGAATAGGATACAAGTGAAAAAAACAAAGAAGAAGTCAACTAACAAAAGCTTCAAAAACCTTTCACTAGTATTACAAACAATATTACGTATATTGTAGTATGTATACACTAGAATAAGGACGATTCCATATTATGCATAATCTAATTTACAAAATATAAATGAAACTAACTTTATTTACCAATTAATACATATACACGTCGTATGTATATCATACAAAACAAGTAATGGAAGTAGATAGTCAAAAAAATCGTTATTATATTATTAACTATGTATTAACTATTACAGTGGAAGTATAACAGAAGGCATAATTTTGGAATAATATTAGATAAAGGTATAGGGGAGAAATAGAATTAAAATGTTAATTACAAATATCTAGACTCAAAATATTGCAATACAATAAATAATTTTAGTAAATTAAAACATTAACAAATTATATAACACCAAGCAGCTCTGTACTGTGTGACAGTGCTAAAAATAAAACAAAATATAGTTTATAAAGGTGTAAAAATGAAAATTCATAATAGAGTAAATAATAACATTATTTACGGATATTATGCATAAATATATACATAGTTATATTATTATACATTCCTTCAATTTTATTACTGTTAAAATAAATAAAGGTACAAAAAAAGTAGTAAGCATATTAAATTCTGGAAAAGAAATAGTCAGATTAAAAGCGTAATGATTATAATAAGCGTTTATGTAACACATACGAGTCTTTTCATGTTATCACTCTACATTTTATATAATATTACACAGTCTTAATCTGTATTGTGTTATTAAATTCGTTTTTTAAATAAAATATGTTAATTAAAATTACTAAAACAAATATCTATATTACAATAAATGTTTATTAAAAAACAATAACAACTATAAATTTTAAAATATTTCAAAAATATTGCATAAGACAGTATAATGAAAAAAATATTACAAATTTCATTGTATATGATCATAATCAGTTACTCGATAAAATAACAAATGAAATGTGTCCATTTTCAATCAAAAATGAAAATTTCTAAGGAAATGTTTTAATGTTTTAAAATATCAATTTTTCAATAATATTTTAATAATATATCAAATATCAATATTTTAAGACTTCAAATTTTTGCAGCTATATCAACATTTTGAATAATATATTAGGTGCACAGAGTAATTATATACAGAGTTTCCACTCTTATTGATTCTGTATGAAGTTTTATACTACTATGTCGATACCCGAAAGCTTTCGCAAAATAATGTTTTAAAAACTGACAGCAGTTAAATCCTTTATGCAGTAAAACAGTTTTAGATACCCAGGCAATGAATTAAATATTACAGACAACTTACGTATGTTAGAATTGTATGAATATGTATATTTTGCTCTTAAAATGAATTTAATAAAATTATTTAACACCACTTTTAGATTACTCATTTACATCAAATTTATTAAAACAAAACGATTTTATATTGACGAAGATTTACAGCGCGATGTATATGAAATCAATAAGAGTGCAATCTCTGTATATAATTACTCTGTGATTAGGTGGATTAAAAGTATTCCTGTGCGAATTTCTAACAATGAGAATTTCTTCATCTCTAATAATTCCTGATAAGATCAGACATCTGTGTAATAAGCAAATTTTAGACCAAAACCCAACAACATACAAAAAAATTAACCGACAATTATACAGCATAACTGTCTGCTAAATGGGAATTTTTTCCTCTGCAGGCCATAATTCTCAATCACATGTTATCGACCTCGAATGATATTTATCCCTAAAAATTATCTTCAGTATATCTATTTGCAGACGGATATATATCTCAGAGATAAGACTTTTCCGCTCTAAAATATTTTGCAGTTACTCTTTGGTTATTAGTTCCGTTTCCCTTAAGGCTGCATTTTGCTGTCTCGTGGACCAACAAAAAGGAATTTCCATAAAATCTTCTCATTTACCCTTCGTCTATAGTTATCTATGTAGATACATACCCGCGTTGTCCCACGTTCTTCACATATGTTGACAAGAGCATATCGAGCAATATATGTACTGATACTTTTTCCAGACTGAGAAAGTTCAATATAACTCAAGAGAAACGACAGAAGGACAGGCTAATCAGTTAGGAGTTTCAAGCAATAATTTTATCCGCATAAAAATATATCAATGATAAAAAACAAAAATATTTAATTAAATGATTCCTGTTTTATTAGTTTAAACAGGATCAAGACTGTTGAAATAAAAATGGATTTGAAGCTTTATTTGTTTATTTTAAATTAATGTTTCTAAATATTTGGAAAAAACAGACTTTCCCTGTTATGTATTGTGTTTAATCCTATATGTTATATATTACGTTGTATTCATTCTTGCTGTGTATGACAGTGTAATATG
>JAYRBW010144788.1:0-14801 GCA_036023295.1 Invenusta paracnida | reverse complement strand
TATCTATTAATCCACTTATTTGTCTGATAATCATCTATGCTCTCCCTAGTATATTTTACTGTTTACATGCTCTTAATATTAGACTTCTTTATTTTAATCAGTTGTGTACACTTTTAATCCATTTACGTAACCTTTTATTGTTTAATTAAATAGCCTTCTCTGTATACATTCTGTTTAATTCACGCTTCCACCTTTTAACACGTTATATACACTTCATTTGATCCTATTACGTCACCATGTCATATTCAACTATTTAATTGCCTGTGTCTCTGTTTTTAATCATATTTTATGGCACTCGATAAGAGAAGTTTCTCTTCCGAAAATTTGTGTAAAAATATACTTATTTCACAGCAGCTTTTGCTTCATGTTATTTTATTTTATAAATATATATATCTATATATAATAAGGACAATTTACCCTATATATACTATAAATTTTATAATAAGAGACTATCTGTATAAATTTTTATTGCAAGCGAAAAAGAGGGTGGCAGTAAATATATAATACGGTATTAAGTCGAAATTCCAGGTATTTTTCAGGTCGGGAGTTCACTATTCAATTTTCCGTGATTTTTAAGGCTTGTGGAAACCCTGGCTCTATCTATAGTTCGTGAATCTACCTACCTACATATTGTTGACATCGAACACAAAAGGATTATCGATTACACACGGCCCAGATGTGAAGAAATAATAATCCGGACGCCATGGTTGCGAGTAACCCATAATCACGAAGCATCGAAAAATTTTTGAGCGTCCGGATTCCTAATCATTTAGCCAATTTTTAAAATTTGAGGCTATTTATAATGTTGAAAACAATTAGAACGATTTAAACAATTCTAAAATATCCCTACTACCCCCTCCCCACGGATATACTATTTCATTGTGTTTTAGAAAAGTTTAGAAATTTAGTCAATTTTATTGGAATTACATCTAAATATGAGAAATTTCTTTTTAAAAGTTCAACTTTTGGGTGGAAGTTAGCTAAAACAAATGAAATAGATCAGTCTTTTGGAAAATAAACAATATCTGAAAATAAGCAGTAGAATTGGTAGATAATTAAAATTTAAAAGCATACATAAAAATATATACTTTACTGTTTTACAAAAAACGCATATTTATACGCCACTAACACCCATACCCCTATGTTTTATTGCATTTTTTACGAATCTCGAGACCACAAAATTTTTTTCTAAATCCGAATGTCTGGCAACTCTGACAGTCCTATCGTATTCGATGTCAAAAATATGTATAAGGTAGGTAGATTCACGAACTACAGATAGAACGGAGAAGAGAAAATATAGGTAGAAAAACAGCCCACGCTCATACCACCTCATTGGCCAATATAAGTTGTCGATAATTTATACATAATCTCGAATATTGTTAATAGGTGTGTGGACGTGTGATAGTTGGTAGATGATCACAATCACAGAATAACCATCTATGCACATATTATAATACGTGTATTTAAGTTTATTATGTATGTATCTGACAAGTAATAATATAGCAAAATTATTAAAATAGACATATAAAATTTTTTTTTACTGTTTTAGAAAAAACGCAGGCTGTATAAACACTGACCACACAAACCTTTGATTATTTTATTACGCAATATCCCACCACCAGTTATAGATTACTTACTTTCACATTTCTAAAAATGGTCATTATACGTATTATTCTATACACAGCTATTTTTATCCTCAAGGTTGAGGTCAGGAGACTACAAAAACTAAAAGCCATTGAAGCGCTGCGTACCGAAATTATTATTACCCGAAATCTTAGTTATTTCAAATTTTGACAATATATAACATATTTTGGTATAAATTGCACCAAGCTGTTTCTAGGCGATAGATTCAGAGATTTATGAGTGTTATAGAGGTCTTCGTCTTCTCTTAAAAACAATTTCTAAATCAACTTCCATCATACAAACGATATTGATAATGAGAAATTTGAATTGGCGCTCAATATTTTTTATGAACGCATTTGCTGATAATAATTAGTGAAATCACTGATAACTGTCAGTAACTACATTAATAACTACTTTTTTTATGAAACGTAATACTTTATATTTGAAATTCCGCGCCTTGATAACTATCACTGATAGTTTGTATGTAACTATATGATATCTAGGTAACTTATATTTTAGGAGACAATTATATAATTTTTGGTAATTTTGAATAACAAATGGGTGTCCTGTTATAGACTAACAAATTAGGAAAGTCGGTTATAGAATTCTTCGACTAGGATACAACCACAATTATTTCTACTAATCTAATCTGCATAACAAAATGAGGATTTATATATTAGTTAGAATAACTTACATTTTTCTATACGACATTCCTAGTTGCACTAAAAATGACCATATATTAACATTTTTCTACTGATAAATTACTTTGGTATTTGAATATGACAAATACTTTGTATCACGGACTTAGTATAATCATAATTTATAAATTACTTTATATAAATGCACTATATAGTAATATTTGTCGTGTTGACATATAAAACATATTTATGAGCTTTTATTCAATAAAATGCCAAGTTTAAAAATGTTATATATATATATGTATGTGTGTGTGTGGTTATAATAGCAAGTCACTCTAAAAATAAATTATAGGAAATGAACATGCAAACAACAGTGTTACTGTTTAGGAAACCAAAAACACATTTGAAAGGTCAAAAACATGGGGAATGAATACGTGATCAATGTAAGAGCTAATTACACAGGTTGTTGTCTAATTAAAAACAGACACGTAGAAAACCCCCGTTATATTACTATATTTATATAAGGGAATATATACCATATTAATGCTATATACAAAAAATCATACTGCGAACACAATAAATGAATATGGAAATGATTTTTCATATAAAAGCCACTTAACTACCATAAGATATTAATACTACTTATTAAGTAGCAAGTAACATGAGAGTTACACTGCTCCTAAAGTTTGGCTTAAGTTTTTATTAATCACATACTAATAAGCTATACAATTGAAAACGTTTTTATTCATGAAGATTACAATCCAGTATTTGGTAAAACATCATAAACAATTATTATTATGGCAAATTAACAGGCGCGTGTAACCAAAAATTAGTTAACAATATCATGTTGTAGGAGATTTCACACAAATACACATAGTTGTCTATCACAATTACATAGTTATTTATCTGAGTTTTCAAATGAACAAAAAGTTGATTTGGAAATATATACAGTGAAAGAGTGTCATACAATATGTTTATTATACAAATATTCGACTTTTAAACCAATTTTGGAAAAAGTAAATATTATTAATAGACAAATAAATTAGTGACGCACTAGCGTCAGTTTATATACAATGTGGAGAAAAGCGCTTTTGTTTGTTAAAGATATAATAGATATGAATTGTAAAAGCACTTATGTCAGTGTTTATTATAAAGAGAAATAGTATTAATTATAACGTCAGACGTTTCGGTTACTCATAACTAACCATTTAGTGGTATGTGATTGATAATAACGTCGCACAATATACATAGTTATTACTATATCACTGGGGTTTCACTTCTCTTTATAATAGATATGGTTTATGCAGAATTACATATTCATTATATAAACAAAAACAAACATAACGCCTATCAATCTATACGAGAAGAATTATGTACATGTGATTAAAAATAATGCTGTGAAGTCTTCCGCAAAAGAAACAATTGTAAACATACATATGAGACCAAGACAATACACTTTAATGTAATTAGTAAACGAATAAATCACTTTGCGCGTTGAGGACCTGGAAAAAAGGGTTAGATATATTCGTCAATTTGATAAATAGCAACAAAACAAATAATTGTAATTATATACTAAAAAACATGTAAAAAATATTCATTAAATGTTTTAGTAATAATGAAAACCGCACCATCCGTAGTAAATATTTCGACAAACTTGTAGAAAATTTGAATAAGCGACTGAAACATGAAAATCATTAATAACATAATAATAAAATGATTGATAAAACTAAAACCAGTCTGAGTCAGCATTTACATGTTATAAATTTAGTTAATAGGTAGGTATTGGAAAACGTATAAGCCCAGGAGACGTTCTTAAATTCAGAACATGATTAGTATTTGATTGATACTGGATAATCCAGAAATGATATACGCACCTTTTTAGTCAATGTTTTGAGTGAAATTGTATATCAGGATGAATTATTTAAACATCATAGAAAAATCAATTTCTTGAAAGTACCATCTTGACAAAGTACATTGTTAGATTTTTATAGAAACATTAAATGTCTATAGAAAACTTTCCGATCACGTAGGTCAGGAAATTTTGTTTAATATACTGTATTTCGGCATTGTTCACTATTATCAAATACCTATATAATTGTATGGATAGTTTTCACTTTTATTGACATTCAAATTGTTCAAATCTTCATTATAAACACCAAAAAAGCTTCTTTTTTCAATATAGACGGGATATTTTGAATATAAGATTAAATAATGATTGGTAGAGTGATTGAATGAGATGATCATGTTTCTTAGCTTTAAATGGAATAAGAAAATCATTCAAGCAATATTCTATATTATATTTTATGAATTGCATGTAAACAAGTGATCATGGCGACTTTAAATATTTGAATTCTTTTGTATTTTAAAGTCTTTGGTACAGACTCAAAATATATTTTGAATGTATTAATGATTATATTATATAAAAAAACAACAACAAAAACATCCTGCAGAAATTCCTATACACTCTAGTGTTTAATAACATTTAACGCTTTTCGAATTGCATTATGAATAACGGACTGCAGCAAATTATCTCAAGTAAGACAGGAGAACTGTGATGCCTAACAACTGTGTAAACATTATTAAAGATGGACATGTTGACATTTGAGCAGTCATTACTTTTTCGAATTAACACATGCAGTGGCATTCCAGATTGATACAAGTTTCAGCAGAGATTCTATGATACAGTGTGTGCATCTGCATGTCCATAAAAAATAAGTATAATGTTTTATACCTGTGATATTATTATGCCCAAGTAGCGGATGTGAACATCTGTTCTACAACTTGCATTGTTGTGATTTCAGTATATTTAAAATTTAAATTGACTTTTAATTATATATGAGTAAAAATCTAAATTGGGGTGTTGTCATACCAATAATTTTTTTGTAGATATACAACATTTTATATGGTACTATAACATCCTTATTTATTTACACTAACTATCGGAGCTGACCCCTATTCATGTGCATAGTATAGTATTTAACAATACCTACCTTGTAAAATTACTAACCTATACATATCAATAATAGGAAGAGCTTTAAAGAGTGTTAGCTCACATCTACACATGTGGTAAATGGTAGATGGTAATTTGTCCTAATAGTTTCATGTGCACATGAAACTATTAGGACAAATTACCATTTAAAAGATTATTGACAATTACGATTCAATTAAATTTAAATATATGAACAGAAACCCTGTTCAAAAAGAAGGCAAACGAATCGATCTGTGGAATGTGACATAAATACAATTCACATATTTAAAAGAAATTTATCGAATAATACTATAATCTTGGTAGGAAATGTAAGGTAAAAGATGAAATGATCAACAATAAGATAACAACTCTTTCATTTAATTTTTCTATCATATAAATGTATGCCTATCATGTAACAGCTTAGAATAAATAGAGATATTAAAACGGAGTTCTTTTAGGTATAGATATCTTCTATAAAAACTCTAGGGAATAAATTTTTTGTTGCATTGATAAAAGCATTTATTCATACAAAATTTGAGTGTGCTGAATTCAAATCTGAAATTAGATTTTCTCCATAAGCTACAGAAACTTTGCAATTTAACATTTTCATTTTTAGCGAAATTTAGACAAAAATGGGGGAAAAAAAGAGGTTTGTTTGAGGAAAATATAGTCACATAGTTAAAACCATAGCTCATTGGCCTCAATACAAATTAATGTTTCTTTTAAATTAACAATATATATGATATTAATTATGAAGATGATTGTTAGGTTGTTCAGAACAATTGATAAAAATCATGCCTTTCATTCAGGCAAGAATTTGCGCTTGTAGATCTTGTGTTTGTACATTTTCTCAGGGCAATTTCGTTTGATGCTCCAGCAGTAGTCTGCGAACAGATGTTTGTCCCATCGCCCATGGTAGCGCTCTTCTATGGCCACAAGATCTTGATGTAAGCGTTCTCCTTAATCATCGCTTACAGCTCCAAGGTTCTCAGGGAATCTATCAAGATGACTATTCAGGAAATGAACCTTGACACTAATATTGCGCCCAAGATCGCGAAAAGACAATAGCATTCTATTAACCAGTACCTCATAGTTATCAGCATTTTTGTTATCAAGAAATTTTGTATAACTGCCACGCTGCCTTCTCCTTGTCATTCATCTTCCAGAAAATTTTTCATCATGTAGAAGGGCACGAATCTGAGGTCCAACTGTCACACCTGCGTTGATCTTCTAGACCCACAAAGTAGGACAAA
This sequence comes from Invenusta paracnida, assembly GCA_036023295.1. Classification (NCBI taxonomy): domain Eukaryota; kingdom Metazoa; phylum Platyhelminthes; order Proseriata; family Coelogynoporidae; genus Invenusta; species Invenusta paracnida. The sequence continues at coordinate 8,319 of JAYRBW010144788.1, read as the reverse complement.
CAGGAAGTAAATGTTAAAAACATTTACCATCATTATGCAATGCCTTCATGAAATGTTTCATCAAACCAAACTTGATATGCAGTGGGGGGAAAATAATCTTCTCTTGGCTGACAATTGGGTCATTAACAATGTTTTGGCTTGCCTGCTTAAAGAGTTTCACGGATGGGTCATTCCTTCTGGGTTCAGTGTTTTTCTCGTGCTCGGCTATCCCACATGCAGAGATAGCAGAAAAACTTTGTGAAACCTCTCTTTTGACCAAGGAGTAAGCTTGCCATTTACAGGTCTACACAAATGACCCATTTGTGCTCATGATATTTCAGTAAGTTCATGACCATTTTTAGTCATTGTGTTCTTCACGCAAATGCACTGAGTGACCAACTAAAACCTAAAACCTGAAAATATACATAGAATGAGTTAAAAAGTCACATGCAACAGAAAACTTTTTTTATTGTTCCCCAGTGTAATCTTAGTTAAAACTTGCCATTCCAAAATAGATACATACTTCTAAATCTACATATCTGAAACGATTAAGTTGTAGCAGCTGTATAGCTTACCTAAAAACCGGGAATCAACAACAGTCGTTTTTTTATGACTAGGATAGAAGCCTCGCGAAGAGTGATTGTAGCTATTGTAACGATCATTGGGGTAGCGTTCATGCCGATCATCGTGGTAACTACTATAACAGCTTTTTTGCCCACGATCTCGTTCAGGGGACGACCGTCGGCGATGATGACTCGATGAGAAAGAATGATTGTGATCCCGATGATCCCTACTACTGTTGTGGTGGTGTCGGTTGCTGTCCTTGTGATGGTGACGATGACGACTGCGGTGGCGTGACCGGGAATCACGTGACCTGTGTCGATGCCGGGAGCTGGAGCCATTGTGACGGGAGGAAGCCCCACTAGAAGTGTAGGAGACGTCATGATTGTGAGAGTGGGAAGAAGTGTTCAAAAGACTTGGTTGTAAAGGTTTCACGGGGGAATCGTCGATTGAACTGCTGGAATCTGTCAGAGCGCCCTCTTCCTCGGATTGTAACTGGGGCGATGAGATTCGTAAGGGCGATGAAGTTGTGATGGGCGGCGGTGGGGAGATAGCATTTGACTGTTGTAGTGTGGATGGTCGAGTGATGTCATTGTCTAATGTTACTAGAGATTTGCAGGAAACAATAGCTGTACTGCTAGAGTGTGTCTGATTGTCTCGAACTGGGGAAGACCGGGGATTTATCGGTGGTAGATTTGTCGTCTGCGAAGATATATGAGCCACAGGGTTAGACTGCAGCAGCGACGGAATTGGATGTAAGAAAGACGAGGCGGTTGGTAGAGATGGTGGTCTAAGAGGACTTGTTTCCCGAGGTAGAGTCGATGGCTGATAAGCACTGGCAACTATGGGAGCGGAAGTATGGCGAGGAGTAGTAGGAGAAGTAGGAGAGAATTGCCTTCCAGATGTAACAATGGCGGAGACGTCAAACGTCTCGGCTAACGTTGGACGGTTTGCGATGGAGAAGGCATTGGAAGCAATCGGTGTCGGTTGGATAGTGGTATTCAGCGTGGGATTGAGATCGATAGTCAGGGGGCGATCTTCGTCAAAATCCTCATCATCAAGCTCTCCATCTTCTGCGATGGGCAGCGTGGAAAGATAAGATGTACTAGGTTCTTCTTCGATTATCATCTCCTTCTTGATCGAGAGGAGAGGAGAAGACATATCACAAGCAGGTTGTACAACTGAAGTGGGTGGCGTTGTTTCAGTTTCAATCACCTCTTCCTCATCCGAGATGGGGTAATCGGGAAGTAGGCAAGTTGCAGCGGTTTGGGGGAGGCCGTTATTGATCGCTACTTCTTCCTGTCGCGGTTTCTTGTTCTCATCAGGTGCCTTGAAAAGTTAAGAAAACACAGTAATGTGAAATTCGTTTCTGTTGAGTTTTACAAATAATTTTTATAAAAATGTATCGATTATTACTTTAAAATAGAAAGCTTAACTTGTTTTCACTTAATAAATCATTCAGATTTCTATGTATTGCTACTATAAAGCATTCGTTATTACCATATAATTTATTGTATATAATTTGTGATAAATAGTAAATATACAAAAGAATTCAGAATATGTGAAGTTTATTCCAGCCATTTGTGTCGTTAAATTATAACAAAAATCAAGACTGACAAACTAGACGATCGTGTAATTTAATAGACTTAGTATTAGCAGTAATTATATTAGTAATAGCCGTAGATGCTGAACTTGCCCTTTCCATAACTTATACGTAGTTATACGGCGAAGTTTAGAAGACTAAAAGCGAATTATTTTACTAATATCATGAGCAGCAAATAGGATTTTTGCCATACATAAATGAAATCAACACTAACAAGGTATGGATCAGCAGATAAGAATACCAGGCTATATATATAAGGTAAAACCTAATTCGATTGCAATGGTTAGGACAGTAAAATGCCTTTTCTTATATATTTTTATAATATATACATATAAATATATTTAATGAAATAGTTTAAATACAACGTTATCAGGTGGACACAGAAAAGTAGTTTCAAAATGTTGATTTATAAATGTACAAAAAGGCCCACACGACAATCTATATATATATAGTTACAATATCCAGTAGAGATATTCGCCTTGTAATCAAAGGAACATTTCTGGTGTTGAATTGTTGACGAACAATTTGTTAGTTGTGATGGTTATACTGCGCAAGGTAATTGTCTAGGAGGAAGACTTGCATAATTGTAGAATTGTTTATTTATTAAAAATCAGCTGTGCAATCTGGGCAATACAACCAAAACAACTATTCTACAAACCTTTTATGGACTTCTGCCGATTGAAGCAGAATAGTACAGATAACTCCTTGAAAACTATTTTTAAATTAAACAAGATTACTTTTAAAAATCAGATAGCGTAAAATGTACACTTAACATTGTATACTATCTATACTACTATTGTTAACTATCATACTGACATAGATATTCAATATCTTGTATTTAATGTTAATATCAGTTTGTATATTAACAACGAAGCACGGATTTGGTAATTAACAATGCATTGTACGGATTTCCAATCTAAGCATATTACTATCATTTTGATGCTAATAAAAATCAGCACCGGTAGCTTTATGCGCCATCCTGTATAAATATATTATAAGTAAAGCACCCTTAAGTATTCGGTAAAGATATAATAAATAGTGGTACATTGAAAAAATAAAATAAAGTAGGTATTTACAGAATTTAAAGCCTTTGATTCGGAAAAATTATCCCCAGAATCCTGCAATTTCGAAGCCCAAGTGTCTGAGTGAACTCTCTTCAAACGAATCTTTGGAAGAGGAAGGCCAGAGGACATCTTGATGCCATTACGTTCACCGAGACGCTGGAAATGGAATTTAGTTTATGTACGTTTTAGACTACGTGTCTCTTAGTAATTAGAAAAAGCATGCGAATATGCAAACGACAATACCTTCCCCATTGGACGCCGTGCGTTTGTAATAAGCCCATTACTCGAAGAGAAACGACCATTCTTAAACCCGTTACCATTGCTCATTCCACTGGAACACGGGCCATCTTGAGAAATACCATTTGCTGCGGACTTTTGAGCAGCTTAAAAGATTAATATATAAAATCATGTACTTTCAGACAGTTAAAAGAAATATGATGCATACAAATCCTACAAAAGAAAACGATTATTACCTTGAGAAACAAATTTGTGATAAACACTTCTTGGCTTGAAACAGGTTGGTTTCAATTGGGAAGTGATACCACAACTTGATTCTTCACGCTTTCCATTCAGCTGTCCGCTACTCATCGAGCCTCGTATAGACGTGGCGCCTGAGCAACTGTTTGGAAAGTCGTTCTAAAAAAGCACAAACATAAAAATGGTTATACATAGCGACAGAAGAATTAGGCTGCATCCCCATGTGTTATACTACGAGAATTCATCACTATGTAGCATTTTTTATAAGAAAATCCCTATCATTTCATATAATATACTGTGTCTTAATCAAATGTGTTTCTTACTTTACAGGAGCTTAACATGAAATAATGTGAAATTGTATAATTGGGATAAAATTACAATATTAAAAGATTGTATAAAATAGCTTTTACGTTTCCACAAAAATGAATTAATAGAAGCAAGCGAATTTTAGTAAGCTAATAAATACACTTCAAAACGACTTAATTATTTCGAATCATTCAAAAATATATACCGAATTTTGTAAAAACGACCAACCAATCTGCGATAATATATAAAATATATTACCAATTCATAGAAGAGAAGATAGGGCAATCCTTTCATAACATCAGCGACGTTAACATTTCGCACCTGAAACGAAAAATGATATTAGTTGTAAAAAATTATAATACATATTTTAACAGTGAATGAACAAAGATAAAAACACGAAAATTGGTCTTAATTATTTCGCTCATACGGATTTTTAATTAACAATAATATACAAAATACAAGGACAATTATTTCAAGGAACACTTTGGTTTGGAAAAATGAAGATTTATAAAAAATAAATGGCACTTTTTAAAACACTATTTATCCATAAATGAGCTATACTTTGATGGAAATATGAAAAATCCAATTAGTTTGAAACATAAGTTAATAAAGGCACCATAAATATAAAACTAATATATAGTTAAAGTTGACTGACCATGTCATCATTGAGACACTGCCATGAGGCCTGTCGACGGCAATAGGCGATATAGTGACCTGAACGACAAGAACCTCCGCGGTGGTTGACAGTGGCATAGAGGGAGTAGCAAACAGGGCTGCCCTGGTTATTTGGCGGGGTCATGTAAGGTCGTAGGTTTAGAGTCAGTGGGAAGTTCACGGAGCTGTCGATCTTCTGGTTCCGAGAGAAACTGAAAAAGAATAAATGATAGTTAAAAAATTGGGCATTTTGGAGAACGATATCACATTTTGCATTTGTTAAAAAGGGCCTTTCAAATGCACGATAAAATTTAAAAAAATTTGTAATGCTATTCTGGTTTATAGAACATACAATTGCTAAACTTCTATTTTACAGTTCTGTGCTATCAGTAGAAAGCTAATTGTAACTATAGACATGAGATATATAATTAATAAATAAATCGACAAAGTAGTATTGAATTGTATACTTTATTGACTAATCATAATAATTTGAAATTGACATATATGTTCAGTCATGACAAAGTTTTTAATGAAATGGATGCTTAGTACTCAGAATCAAAATTTTGTATCATAAGATTTAAGACATAAAATAAAACGTCAACCTGATTCAAGAATATGGCTACATGGATAAACTAGAAATTATGATGAGCTTAAGGCAACTAAAAATGAATTTCACTATCTACCGAGTATTGATAGATAGAGTAGCAACTCTTTAATATTGATACAGTTTAATATTATTATTTTCTTACACTACACATTTTGTAAATTAAATACTTTAAATACAATATCTCTTAAATAGCAAATGTGTTATAAAAATTGGAGATACAAATGTAGTTAACTGTATTCTATATATTCGTGTGACATGAAAAAATATATAAGTCTCGATATTTAATCAAAAATCATAAAAACAATACTATTTATTTATAATATTACCCATTAATGCAAATTTTATTAAAATGTAACGATTTTCTAACGACACAAATGTACAACGTGATGTATATGAAATCAATAAGTCAAACTCTATGCTGTCAACTAAATGTAACGTATGTATATAAACAAATCTTTTCTTATGTTACCATCAGTAAGACTCACTAGGTATGTGTGGCCTAGTAGATGTGGCCTTGCTAGTTTAGATGTGCCTAATATATATTCCGATGTACATACATAGAGTAACGCACTGAGTTTCGATTCTCTATGCAGTTATATATTACTACAAGGAGATCATAAAGTTTAGCAAAATAATATTTTACATGTGATAACGTATTCTTTTAGTCAAATCAAATTATTTTAAACTTGTTTGAATATAGATTATTTTTCTTTAAATAAATATAAAATATTTAATTCTGATATTAATGAAACTAACAACAATAAATATAAATGCATTTATCTAATAAAATAAAATTTATAAAGAATAAGTATAATTTAATATATATAGCGGGACACATTCCTTGGATTATTATTGTATAGCTAGTCCATTTTATTATAGTTCACTGACAATAAAATCACATATGACATAACTTACCGATTAAACTGTATTACAAGGATTCGAGAGTTGATAAAGATGGTAGATCGCTTCTGTGCAGGTCGTAAAGCAGAGCAATTTTCACATTTGTATGCGTTTGTTCCCTTTAATTCTTCAACTTTGGTATAATTATGAAGACATTGCTAAGACAACGAAGAAAATAAATAAAATGAGAAGAAACCGTTTGAAAACTCAAAATTATTATTGTAATACAAACCCTATTGAGATAAAATACCCACATATATCTGATAAAACAACGTAAATTTAAATTAATGTCATATTCCTTTTTAGTATTTATAAAGCAAAATTAGATTTATAACTGTATTATAAAAATAACAGAAAAAATAACAAATATAAACAAAAATAAATATATATCAGGCCTTTGATTGACCATTAAAAAAATTGAGGATTATTTTGTGTAAATTTGAGGAATAGTAATCAGGCATGGGATTGAGTGAATTTTAAAAATCCGGAAATACCTCGGACGAGCAAAGTTTAATTTGGGCGAAGCGCGAAAAAATGTTTAGGCCCTTTTTGGGAGTTTTATGTATAAATAGAGACTTCCATAGCATAAAAAATGATATTTTAACATTGCAAATAAAAAATATCATATTAAGAAATTTTGAGGAATTTTAGCCTTTTGGATAAATTTGAGGAATTTGAAGCTTAAAAAAATTGAGGAATTTGAGGAACAATCAAAGGCCTGTATATATACATATAATATATTTTAACATAGTACGTAGTGTACATATCAAACAAAATAACTAAATACATAAAAAAGCTTGCTACTAAGAATATTTTTCAGTAGTATAAATATTAATACATGTTATTTCGTGGAAAATTATTACGTGGAAAATTATTACGTGGCGGAAGCTATCTCACCTGTAAGGTATTCCCACAGGTAATATCAAGTGAAAGGTTAAACATATGTTCGTCTCTGGACGATGTTTTTGTGCATATCTGACAGGTAACTAAAATAAATGACATTAAAAATAAAATAAAACTTCAAATATATTAATATTAAACAAACATAATTAATAATATTATCTATCAATAAAATATACCTTGTGATCTCAGTATCCCACCAAATATTCTACGTATAGCATTAGATTCACGTATTTGAGCAGGTAATTTTTGAAAGCCTTCGAGACAGTTTTCCTCCATTTTGGTGAGAAGACAAAGGAAGAACTCATGCGCATCCTCTTGGTCATGATAGGACAGGGTAGTTGAAATAGCTTGAAAAGGAAAGACCAACAGTAACGAAAATTACATAGTAATACATATATAAAAAAGTCAAATCAATTTCTAAATAATAGTTCACCTTATTCATTTCAGTCCCAATGAAAAAACTCATGGCAATTTAATTAATAATAAACACAACGCAGTGTTAAACGCAATGATGGTATTGCAAAGCGCTAAAAATAATTGATATCGATTAATACACCCCCTACAAGTAAAAACGCCGCCCCATATAAATGTTTTTTATTATTATGAAAAATTTATACTAAAAAATTAATTAGCTTTATTTGTACAATTACATTAGTGGCATTAATATGTAATGAACATAAATAATGAATGATAAACACAACGAAGTAATAATGAATAAATGTAATGAATACAATAAATCTCAGCTCCTGCGATCACAAGTTGGCAGTGTCTTGGCATTGAGTACAAGAGGTTGTTGAATATCTCTTGAGGGATGTTTGTCACACTTGCTGAGCTTCGTCCCATAGGCCATTGATACCACGCACCTCCATGTTGTCGATCTCCCGCTGGATGTGCGCTCACTTATTCTCAATAGGGTTGAGATCAGGCCAAGACATTACAGTGATGTTGTTTTCCTCAAAGAAGGCTCGTGCTCTTCTGGCGGTGTGGCTGGTAGCGTTATCCTGTTAAAACAGGATCTGTCTTCCAGGCAAGCCAAGAGGCACCAGATGTTGCTCCAGGATCTCTGTGTAGGCTGCTGCCGTCATAAAGCCGTGATAGCGGACCAAAGGGCGTTCATCATTGTGAGAGAAGCCTCCTCAGACGTCTACTTATCAACCACAAGAGTAGACTGTTGGGCGCAGATGCTGCTGTTGTTGTTGTTGTTGTTGTTGAGTCAACTCAGGCGCCTCAGGATGGTCCTGAGAAGCGCTATCACCCCCTCCTTG
>JAYRBW010144777.1:0-14802 GCA_036023295.1 Invenusta paracnida | reverse complement strand
AAAGCTCGCAATAAATAAATTTTCTATTCCTATATCTATTGTGGTTTCTTTATTTTTCATTTTTTCAATTACAGAAGTCAAAGTTGCATTAATATATAATATATTGTTGATAAGTTCTTTCTTCTTACTTCCAATAAGAGAAAAGAAGACGCTAAATATCAAGAGAGAAAAACAAACAGGATAAATATAGTTTACAAAAAGAATAATAAAACATTGAAGAATACTCTTCCTCTGACAGGATTGAAGAGGAACAAAAACAATGAATATATTGATTCAAACTAATGAATAATACGAGAGTTTAACCGTCGGCATTACTTTGATACTCGTATTAGAGGGGAGAGAAATACAGATTTTCCCGATAAAATATAGGCACACATTTAATCAAATGTGGATATACTGCAATAAAATGTGGATATACTGCAATAAAATGTGGTTATACTGCAATCAAATGTGGATATACTGCAATCAAATGTGGATATAATGCAATAAAATGTGGATATACTGCAATGTAATATGATTTAAGGTGATGCTATAATGGCATTTAAATATAAATTCTATTATAATACACGTCATGTTTAACATTTCATTAGTTTAATAAGTTATTCTATGTTCGTCAAGTTTATCGTACATACATAAGTATATAACATAATAGCAAAATAAACCTACTGATATATTTACGTTTGTATTCAGACATATTTAGATTATAATATACCTGCCTTAATTTTAGATCTATATTTTATTGGCTTTCAGTCGTAACACTCCGCGTGTAATATGCATATTTGATTCCAGTAACACCGGGTTTGATTGACATAAAGTCTATATTCTGTTGGGAAAATATACATTGGTAGAAAATTGAGAAACACTAGTCACCCATTTATGTATATATCGTTGTTTTCTTAAATACAATTTTAGATAATTTTTAAAAATTGTTTAGTCTAATTCAAAATAATTCAAAAAATTCAAAACTAATTTAAAAAAGTAAAAAAATTATTGAAGAGAAAATAAAAATACATTTTTACTTATCGCGTAAGTAAATCACTAAAATAATTAAGAGTCTTCTCAATTCTGTATACTCTCAAACCAGTGTTGTTGTTATTGTCATGTCTTAGTAAAAAATCGATACACATAATTGGCTATATAAAGTGTTTCATATATATTTTCAATAAATACAAATAAATGCCTCAGTTAATAAGCCTATACAAATAATCCATTCAGAGAAGGATATGTAGAACTTACACGTGACATATATAATATGCATAAGAACAACTAAAAAAATATTAGAATAATCAAAGACAATACTGTTTACAAAATGTTATATAATATATATAGGTAGAAGGTATAAAGTGATATGGCGATGGAATTATGAAGGCTTTGGACTAAAATACGATTCACACAGGGTCACGCTCTTGCGAGTCTACTTTTATAGTTCAAGAAGAAAAGTGTTTCTTTGGTGAAAATAAAAGAGGAACTGAAAAAGAACGAAAATGATCAATCGTTTTTGCTATATTGTTGTTGTAAAACTTATTTTTCTGTAAAATCCTATTTGAAAAAGAGTATAAATAGGAAAGAACACAATTGTTTGTAATACTTCAAAGCAATTACCTATCGACTGATATGACGCTTGACTCAATGATTGGTTTTACGAGCTGTTCAGATTTCTAAACAAATCTGTAAAAGTTTAAGTAAATGATCCACACATTTATGCAGTTATATTATTTCAAGAACCAAACACCTAGAGGACATAGCACTCAATAAATACGTATAGACAGGTTGACAAAGGTGATTGGTAGGTATATACACACCAATACCGAAATATTTCGTTCGAATAAAAAACATTGTTTGCAAAATATATTCTGTCTTATTTGAATATGATCTTTTAAAAGATGAGTTCCTAATCCTTGTTTGCAAATATTTGCAATATAAAGAGAGCCATATTAACGGAATTTGATTCATGATACGCATGTAACATGGCTTTACATAAAATTATTCAAAGGTGTGATTAATATAGAAATGTTGGAGTACAGTAAAAAAAAGAATATGAAAAACAAATTTTCGACTAATTATTTGTCTCTATTGTTTACCACTATCAAAGACATTCGTTTCTTCGTTTCTTCATGAATAGTTGCGGTTTGCTGGTCGACACTTTAAATCAGGCCGACTGACCGTTTGATTTGCGAGTGTTGACTCCCCTGTTAACGATGATCGTGGCTGCTGATTCAAAGTGCGGCGTTGCACCGTTTACCACTCCATTTTCGTGATGGTGTACAGCTCCGTTGCCATTGGCCAGACCATGATGGTGTACAGCTCCGTTGCCATTGGCCAGACCATGTTTCCCATTTTCTTTGACTGCTTCGATTCCCGGTTTTAGAGGCAATACAGTTGCAGGACTCTTTTTGGCCAAAGATTCAGGCAGCTTCTGACTGAACTTATCATTGAGGGCATTCCACACGGGACCACAGGTGGGATCCGTAATGAACTTCCACATAGCCCACCAGTAGGACGTGTGGTAGGGTAAATCCTTGTAATATTCGGGTGCCATCTTCCTCACCATATGCAGCCTATTATGTGGAATGTAAGGGAAATCGTGATGCTCCACATGATAACCCACATTGAACATAATGTAGTTGCCCGATCCATAATAGGACTGAGTTTCGAATCGCGAGCCCGTGATAAGATAGTGTTCCGTGATGATACGAGAAGTCAGGGGGTGCAGTCCCATCCCGAGAAAGGTACCCATGAAGAGATAAAGTAGAGCTTTTCCGCCGAAAACCTTGTAGAGGAGGACATCGAAAAGGGCCTGAGCAAGGAAATTGTAAATCTCCCAGTTGGTAACTACCTTCCGTGTCTTCATGAAAGGCCGAATGCCTTGCACCAAGAGGTTAAAGAAGAGCCAAAGTACCTTGGTTACCCGACTCTTGAAGCAGATTGTGTCAAATCCAGTAGGAACATCGACGTCCATATAATCATGTCCGAGCCATCGGTGATGGTCGGCGTGAAACTTTTTCATCGAGGAGGCCATGGGAATGGCTTGCGCGAAGTTGGCAAATATTGAGAAAACCCGATTGGCCCAGACGCGTCGATGGCCAAAAACGAGGTTGTGTGTCGCCTCGTGAATTGCTATGGCCAGGGAATGGTTTATGGATCCACCGATAGCCCATGTGAATGCAATGGCAAGGAAGGAGACAGAAGGATCATAAATGTGGATAAAATGACAGACGAGCATCTGAAATGCAAACATGACCAGGACGTAGTACACAATAGTTGAATCGTGGCCCATTAGCTTCTTGAGTTCGTGGTGACTCTTGAGGATGGCTTGTCTCCTTGAAGTGTGGGGTTCCTCCGTGTAGATGTACTCTTCTTCGAAGGTCAATAATTCTCTCAGGCGTGTCCGTAGATGGCTGGTCAGGGATTTCAGTGTCATGATTTCTTTTCTTTTGTTGGTTCTTAGATGTACCTTTAAGGGAAACAGGGAATGAGAAAAGAAAATAGGACAGATAAAGAAAACAAATAACACAACTAAGAAAAGAAGACAAAAGAGTATGCTTTGAACAAAAAAGTAAAAATAATCAACAATAAATTGAAATATATTTTTGTTGACGACGCATTTTGAGACAACACTTTCTCCTCTTCAGGTACACTAATAAATATATAATTGGTAGGTAATACTACATTAATAGTATTACATTTACTTTATTGAATCTATAATACTATTATTTAATATTATCCGTCAATTACATATTTATTATCGGACCTGATACGGAAATATTGTTGTCTCAAAAATAAGAATTTAGTTGATAATTGCTACGTCTTTATGTTTAAGTATTTAGAACAACGATTTGCAACAATTATTATATATATGAGTATCATGCAATTTTTCAGTTTCCAATGCAAGGTTTACAAAGTCTAAAAGTTATGTTTAATATATTTACAGCTAGTAAACACAAATGAACACAAACACACATACTGTAATTATTATAAATCTGTTGAGCTTGCTCATTCTACAATTAGTGTATTGGGAGGGACTAATATTATAGGTTTATACAGTATACAATTATTATGCCTAACTCAGTATAGAGTACGACAAATATAATATCTGTTTTATATTTACATGGTCAATGTGGGTGTACACAATGTTTACAGGGCTGCGCATAATAATGTTAAAGCTGAAGGTATCAATTACAGACATTTACAATAGTTAATTTTTCCACCGTCTAAATTTAGTAAAACTTTACTTTCTGTGTGAAGAGGCCTCTTACATATGTAATCCTCGAGGATTACATATGTATTCTACATTATAGCACTAATTAACTAAAAGAAGATTGACTTTCTAGTTCGATATATGCGTTTTAATAATGTATACTCTGCTCAATAAATAATAATACTAAGCTACATATTATGCGTATTTATATATGCCTTTAGAATGCACTCCGAGGGTTAACTCTTTGGTATTTCGAATGTAAAAGTGCGCCGATTAAAAGTGATCCAACTTAGTTCCATGATATAGCGGCGTAATGAAATAACGGAGACGGTAAGAACGAGTTCTTTTGATTACATAATTTCCTGCCTTTCGAAAGACGCTAGGTTCCAAGCTGATTAAGAATTGTCATGCTTTGTTGATAAATATTGATTATTTGGGTTCAAAATGTTGGTGTTCCTTTAACGGACCTGCGATCATAATTCGTAAACATGGATTAAATTGAACAAAAATGTGATCTGAGTACAATGTCTTACAACTGACTCAAGCTTGTATCCTGAACATTTACAAATCGATTTGATAAGAAGGTGGGAAATCAGTCCAACAGCGTTTTTGACTTGTGAAATTAATTATAACATGCAGAGTGATAAAGATATATTTATATTTTATTTAATGTGTTTTTGAATTTGACAACAAATGCAAACGGGAAATATATTTGATGAAATTTAGGTAGATTCAATAAGTATGTAGGTTTACATATTGATTAACTTATATATAGTTAATGTAACCGTTCAATAGTTATATTATTCAATAAAGTAAATTATATAGTTTAAAAAAGATAGAAAAAGTTAAAAAATCTTTTTTTGTATGTAGTATACATTTTCAAGACGAAGACTTTAGTGAAACAAGAGGAAATTGACGCCTTGAAAATGAACAAGTATTCATCTATTTTAAACTTTAGGATGGATACGAATTAAAAATGAGTAAAAATGTACATGTCAGTATCCTCAATTATTTAAAATTAGCGCAACTTATACTCATGTGCAGATGTCTTTACTTATATATTTCGCTATTTGCTTTTAAATTATATACTATCTTGTCCGATACAGACAGAATTTGGTCTCATTCCTATATTGTAAAATACTCATTTCTCCGTCGCGACTGTTAAAACTGTTGACGCATTACGTTCCAAGAACCGTAACATCTTTGCTAGATATCTTAAGGTTAGATATACAAGCATTACTTCCTTTTTGTATTCTTATTTTGCTTATGTATTGTAATCTTTTTCTTATAATTATGGAAACATTAAAACGAATCCTTATTTTGAATTAAATGGTTTACTAACTTTTAAGTTCTACCACAACATGTCAAAAAAGCTGCTCAAGATCAAAGTGTTCTCTCCTTTCTTTGACTGTTTTCCAGTCATCTTATTCCGACTTCGATATTTTTTATGATTTGTCGTTAAATAAATTGTTATTATTACCAACGCATAATGCTTGCATATTACCATTAGCATAATTATAGATGCATATAAATTAGCTGAGAAAATGTTAGCTATATGGAATAATGACAGTATTATTAGCTAAATAATATGTGAATTAGATACACCTCAATATGCATTGAATATGTGCACGTTTAAGGAAAAGGATAAGAGTCAAGGATGCCACTAAACTACAACAAATTAATTAAAGGCAAATTTATTTGGATTAGTAATATTGTGTTGCCACAAAAATTGATATATTTTCAAAAAGAATTATATTGCCTACGTTTCATCTTGTGTATACATAATAAATGTAATTATTATAAATTAATTATTTGAATCGCGTGATTTAGGGAGTGATTCTTGAGACTTTTGCGCTTTTAACTTTAGTATACCTACCAATTTAGGGATAGCCTATAATTTATTTAATATAGGCAGAAAGTTGAATTGTTGCAGCTCAGTTATTGAATTATTGAGCTTGTATTATAGACGTTATATCGCCGCTATAAATCTTGAGACGATTATACCGCTCCAAACCTCTGACTATTACAACTAAATAACTAATTAGTTACCAATCCTAGACACGTTCCGCCTTGGCACGTTCTAAACTATTAAAGCATGATAGGTGCACAATACTGAATACGTGATTACCACAGATGGCTGAACCTTTAGGCAGGACGTCATCACCACTATACTTGAGATGTTGTACCTACAGATGCCTGCATATCAAGTATAATATTAACAGAATAGAAGCTGTATCGTACGATTATAGGCATATCCTCATTATAGCACCAATCCTTTGTAACTACAACAATCGTTCGATAGTAGACTTATTCTGTGAATTTTTTAAGGTTGATGGGGTTTGATGGTAGACCAAAGATGATATTTGTGCAACAGTCAGTATATTATTGTGTTTAACTTGCTTTTTTGTTCAAATAAAAGTGTTACAATATCAGTTGTGAATTGGCCTTTTATATACTTAGAGTGGCCCTTTCATACATAGGATACTTTTAGTTTCCAAATTCCTTTTATTTTACGCAGAATAAAGACTTTTATATAAAACGTTAAGTACAATATATGTATAAAGGGTCGATGGATGTGCTTTTTAAAAAATAATTGGGACATAAATTTCAAAATTCCAAAACCAGTGATCAGGCAAACTCAACTGAAAATCAATTATAGAAGAAACATGAGCCTGGCAAATTTAACCCTTTTTGGTATAGGTAAAGATTTTCTTTTGCGGAAAGTAATCAGTTTTTTAATTGTGACCCCAGGCGCTTGAAATTATGGCAATCCTTATTATTTAAAAAGTTATAAATAATTTTCTCATTTTAGTTTTATTTAGATACTTTAAAATTATATAAAATTTAATTAATAAGTTTAATTTTCTGTATTTGGTATTTGTATCACTTTCATTATATATATTTATTTATTTTGTCATTCTTCACTTTACGACTGATTTGAGAATGCTTAAATTATGATTTTAATTCTCTATTTAAGTATTCCTTGACAAATTTTTGTATATAAATGAAAGATTTATAAATATTTTAAGTGATCCGAGATGTGAATTGAATAGTTATGAAACTTTTTATTAAAAAGTTTTCATTTTATTTATCTCGTTTTATAAATTTCCGTCAGATATAATTTGAAAATCTATTAAACATGTTTTTTTATAAAATTCTTAGAAATTAATACAAAATTATATTTGCTTTTGAAAGTCAAGTATTTTAAGCAACTTTATTGATTTATTATGTAACAGAACATTTTGACCTATGTTCTTACATTTGTTCAATTATTTGTCTTGCAATATTCCGTTAAGTGGATTCAGCTTATAGATTGCTTATTATGAAACTTACAAATATTATCGACAATGTTCTAATGTTAAAAGGCTTTTTATTCACGTAATGGAACAAAAAAACAACTTGTATTTTGTTGTGTTTTTACATCTCTTCCATCTAAGGGCTTGTTTTGGAAGGTGATATTTGAATTGTTTGACATCTTTTTTCAAGGAAATGGATGCATAATTTATAATTAACAAACAGAACAACTATAGGTAGAATATAACGCATAGTAGCTGGTGGCTTGCAAACATTTATGCAGGATTTTATAAAGCTCCAGCTTCAACACAGAATTAACCACAGGCAATATATAGATATCAATTTTCAGAATTTCTTATATATTCATTCCAATAGTTTGTCTGCTACTGCATTTCATTTACAATAGAGTTAAAGTCTAATAATGTTTCATAATGAACAACCAATTTTCGTATAACTTTATTTACCACAAGAGGCTAAATTTAATTCTTTTGACATGTTTTCAAGCCTGTAGATATCTAGCTGTATTTTATTTTTATTATTACGGAAATTCAGAAACAGGAAACAGTAATGCTAGCATGCTCAAACCTCTTTTTAGACAGATTCAGTTCAATACTATAATATACGCTATACATAACTATACATGTATAACTGTTTTGGCGTTTTGTAATGACTACCTCAGTAAATATATCTAAATCGACTATTTACAGTCATTCACGAGGGGACATAGATTGATATAATTGTAATAATAGATTTACTAAATAGAATAACTCGTCTTATCAATTATAATATAAGTATATAAAATAAAACATTTGGTATACCTAGTTATGTAAGTTATGTATATATTAATGGTATAATATTTATCACGGTAAGGTGTTAGCTACACTTAATACCGCAAACGTCTATCCGACCTATCTTATGGGACATTTATCATTGCTCAATAGAAAGCCATGAATCAACTATATACGTTGGTAAATTGTTGAAGATTTCTAAAATTAATCAATAAACCAGAATATAAATAAACCAAAGCACAGAACATAGTCCCGCATTCGATTGATACCGGTGCCTTGTTCCCATAAGATAGGTTACATAGAGAAGGGCGAATATGCAAACATATGCCATATATATGTATATCTGCATATGTATGTATATGGTGACATATTCAAAGCATTACAACAGATAATATAATGATTATGGTAATAATTTCAAGGAATTATAATCGTTTTAATGAATTGTTCATATACCTACCTACCTGTATAAGAGCAAACACATAAGATAGATTATAGATTATACTCTCACATAAAGAAGTAGAATATACGAATTAAGACTAAAGAAATGCGATATTATACAAAAGTTCCATAGATAGTTCAGAAGAAATGAAAAGGGTTTACGAGTGCGAAACAATGAGAGAGATTGCATAAGAAAAGCAAGAAATGTTGCTGAATTCTTATTGTTGCAAATCGATAAATAGGGAATGATTTTATAGAACACGAGCAGGTAGGTATAGGTATTATTATGAAAAAAATAAGTAGGTATTTGCATAGTTATAACAAGGAGGCAGGCTTATATAAAGAATACAGAAGAATACGAGAGAGTATAATCTACAAATATGACACAAACAAGTAGATCAACTATACGATCTAATTTGGAGATAGAAATAAACTCTGTAGTTGAAAAGCAAACCATTTAATTCAATTCCATATGTATTTATAAAGAAATTAACCAATATTTATATTTAATAACCTTTCAATCCCAACTATTCAATGTCTACTGTCAAATTCCAAAGATACTAATTTAAGATTGTTCGATTATACTTCCCCTCTGATCTCTTATAGTCAATATACTTGATACTATTGGTAGGTTTTAAAATTGCAAATATGTGAATTATATCATTATTTTAGGACAAATATTAAAATAATCACAAAAAACTCTTTAAATTATGCGTTTTAAGTATTTCAATGTAACAACAGAGTATTGCAGAAACAGATAGAAAAGTATAAGATGTTAAAATATAGTATATATGTACCTATATACATTTAATAATGTTTCATGTTTAGTTTTTAATAGAATGTAAATATATTTATAATTAATTGTCAAATTTTGAATATAAATAATTCTTTTTATTCAGATGATGGAATGTGTATTAATTAGCCTATAATATGAATATAAAACTTAAATTTTTAATTAAAAATGTCATTTTAAAATGATGACTCAACATGTGACACCTAAGCAGACGCTGCTACATTCATTGGCTCAAGTGTGTATGTAGTATAATTAGCAATGACGGAACCGCTCAAGTCAGCAAGAAATTCCAGAATAATTAAAATTAATGCGATCTAGAAATTAATTACTATATTGTTGGTTCCTTAAAAAATAACAATTTTGCTGATCCAAGTAAGAAAATCAAATTTGATATTAAATTGTAATTATATATGTTGTGTTAAATACATATTATTTAATATATAGCTGGGAAAGTCACTAGAAAATGGTTTAAGATTTAAAACATTTATAAAATAGTCACTATCATCCTCCAATCTAGGTACTACCAGAAAAGTAGTTTATTTCCCATTTTCCAAAATGATGATAAGACTCGTGTTAAAATGGGAACAAAAACAAGTTTTAATTCGTTCGCGCACCACTAAAAAAAAATATTTGTTTTAGAAACCCCAAAACGTTTTGCTAAAGCTTAGCCAATCTGAAAATCTATAATAACTCAACACTTGAGTAAATAAATGAAATGAAATACAATAACCCCCGGGTAGATAATAATAACAATAAAACACATATCAACAAACCTTGAATGCAACACTATAATAGTACCATCGAGTTTTAAAAGAAACTTGTGTCGACAATACACTCCAATAATCAAAATATAAGATAAAAAATCACGCCACCCTATGATTTTAACCAATATCGTACCACTAGTTTGTTGAAAATTTTGACAGACGTCTATAATTATATGAAATCATACTATGCAATGGTATTTAAGTTTCTATTCATCCGTGATCAATTTAATTACGAAGCGTGAGCAGACCGACCAATTTTGTTGTTGAGTATCAGTTACTGAATAAAATGTTCAATATGTATGTTCAATTATGTTGAAATTATACGTAGAACAACACGTCATACTGTACTGCCGTCCCACTCAATTAAAAACGCATAGACTTCATACAATTGCTGTCTAAGCAACGTTTACTCTAAACATAATTAGCATGAACTCATAGAGTTACAAAACTTATTTAGATATAATTTCGGCCTTTTAATTTAATAAAATTTATCCTCACTTAAAAAATCATTATTGATGGAAAAGTACTATTTTGATGCAGTTGACTCAAATTGAGATTATACCTGAATATATGTTATGTTTCATAAATTAATTAACAATGACCATTTTATTTCTACTACATGACCTCTAAAAATTGTGGACATATTTATTTTTATTACGCTTTATAGTTTGAAATTAGTTTATTTGTTTTATTTACCAATATATTCTTTAGTGTTATGGTTAAAATGATTAAAATTTTTTCTATAATTGACTCAAAAATTATCTGTATTATTGGAAATATGGAAAAAATCTTCTTGATATTAACCTCTTTTTATTTGTTTATATTTCAATAATTAAACGATTTTAAACATTTGTTTTTAACAAAAAGTTTATTTTTTTTAAATAAAATGTAAAGATTGCACGCAAATAAAAGTTAACATATTGTAGTTTTTAATCAAGAAATTACTAATTCAAAATTCTTTAATAGCGTCTATGGAGAAATTGTTATTAAAACATTTTTACAAAAAACGTTTTGAATACTAGGTTCAACTAGGCATCGTAATGCTGCTGTCTTCCTACAGAAAAGGCGATCAAATCCGATGCACATTTCAGTTTGAATTTACAATGGCGGTAACCCTGGGATTATACAAGAAAATCTGTATATATACTCGTACTTAGATATAGTTGAGTGCTAGCTGTATGTAAATATCCTTAGATTCCATTATGTACTAATATCCTCTTTTCAGACTCTATGCTTATCTGATGAGAATTGGTGCTGCGCAATATGTATGTACCTGCGTCAGAGTATAGAGTCTATAAACTGGATGATAGGATAGAAAGGGGTGTTGACATCACGTTTCAAAGCAAAAAGTGGGACCATAAATGAAGGTTATTGAACCATCGACTTAGTATGGAACTATTACCTTAGTCTACTGATGATTATAAGTGAGGGTGTGTTCAGTGTAAAGGATAAAGGATTTTAAATCGGTTCATACATCCATATAAACATCTCTTTTTACCTGCAATACCAAATAGGTATTTCTATAATAAAGTTGGTATACAGGATAATTTACAACCTAGCTTGTAGTTTTTTTTGTGAGACAAAAATAGTTATACACTCCAATGAATATTTGTTTACATGCACAATGCTCATTACTACCGATTTAGATAATTTAGAACTGTCTGTGTGAGTGTAAGAATGGCTAATTTAACTAACTAACTAATTAATGAATTAAACATTAAATCAATTTACAAAATTCTTAAACTAGCTGTTAATTATAGCTGTAATTCGATTTCCTATTGATGAGAAGAAGGTGCAGGGTTTTAATAAATAGATTTTTACGCGAAAAGGGTTAAAACAAATAAAGTTTAGTGTGAAACATGCATTACATACCTTCAATTTACTTTTAATATCGTCGATTTAGATTTGGTTGCAATATTTATCCCCGAAAAGTGGTATAATTTATATAAAGCTAAATGAAAACTTGATTTATTCAATTAATATTCATATCAATATATACACACGTGTATTAATACACGTTAAATGCTTGAAATTAAAATAACACAACATATTTTTGAAATTATTAAGCACACACTTTCAATAATTAGTCCCAATTGGAGGTAAAAATTTTGGTATTTGGTCATTGCAATGAACCATTTACGACATGTTTTACGACACAATATAATATATAAGTATAAAGCCAAGAGGCTTTTAATATAATCTACCTTGTTTGCAGGAATTTGATATTGAGTGGAGCGAATATACGTTTATATTCACTAGAGGTTATAAAGCGGCGTCTTTTTATTCAACTGCAGCAAACAAATGTGCCTCATCAACGGAATAATAATAGTATTAATAATAATAATAAAAGTATCTTGTAACCTGACAATGGGTAGGTTCAGAATTCCGGCAAACGTGCTTTGACAATGCACCAGTAGCCTGAGATTATGTAAGAACTTGCTCAGTTAGTTTGGCTACTTGATGTGCGCTTGTCATTCACCCCAATCAATTTCATAAAAATGCTGAAGCAAGTATTTTATTGGTTTAAAAGTAGATATGGTTACCAAGACAATCTTTTACGTGAGGGTATTTTTATATTTGTAAACCTCTCTCCATACAACGTCATATTTCTATGCCTGTCTATATTTCTTACCTTCCTGTGTTGTAGGCGCCTGTATCGTTAATATTGCATTTAAATGAAGCTACACTGCTGTGGGTTACGGGGATTGGATTATAGTATTCACCTGGAGAGAAAAAGCGGATTGTGTTGCAGAAGAAGAAAGTTGTGTATAATTAAGACTATAAATAAGGCGAGACAAAAGACAAAATGTGAACAAGGAAAGAAGGCGATTTGGAAATTGGAAAATCGCAGGAAATTTGTATTACTTATGAAAGAGAATCCTCTTTTCTCCAAGTCTTAACCTTTTTAACATTAAGTTAAGATGTTAAAGATGTCTTGTAGAGAGCAATGTTAAAAGATAATTTAAGATTAACCGATAAATATTTGAGCTCTGCAGGATATATCTATAGCATAAAATACTGCGAAAAAGACTGTCTTTTATACGTTGGAACTAAATTCCGGTTAAACTAAATAATAATGCACCCCAAGCCAAGTATATATTAAACTCATATATATATGTCAAATTATATGTCAAGTTATACAAATTGAAAATGTTTACTAGTTAGTATGACGATCAACGATTATTTATTATTCGTTTTCTAAAGTTTCATTTTTTTCTATTTCTTTTACGAAATGCAGAAAGAAACCATGAGGACTCAAATATAGGCATAGCACATATTATGTTATATTAGGAAACTGTATATGTCATGATTAGGCTCTGTTAATAGCTTTTTAAATAATTGTACCCATAGAGTAATAATACCAAGAGAATTCACTGGGTCAAAAAAGCGTAAATATTTGTTTA
Organism: Invenusta paracnida; assembly: GCA_036023295.1. Classification (NCBI taxonomy): domain Eukaryota; kingdom Metazoa; phylum Platyhelminthes; order Proseriata; family Coelogynoporidae; genus Invenusta; species Invenusta paracnida. The sequence continues at coordinate 1,123 of JAYRBW010144777.1, read as the reverse complement.
AATATTTAAAGTTCGACATTTTATATTCCCACCAATGCGATGCGATGGTATAATTTAAGTTCGAAAACAGTATAAAAGATCGCTTTTCAAACAGGCGAATGTACATGATATCAAGCTGCGATATAAAAATTAAAAATATAGAAATGTGCGCCTGAATTAGAGCTACAATAATATGCAAATTTTAAGAATATAGCTTGAATAATAACAAGTTTTCGATAACGGCAAATGACTAGTTTTGCCTACTTTTAAGCCGTAGGAATACGAAATAAAGTGCCCGTAGAATGTAGGCTATGCATACATTCACAATCTACATGGTCAAATTACATTATCTGTAAAGTTTGATAGATGTATACATTCAAATGCGCTAAGTGAAATGTTTTGGTATTATTACTCTTTTACAATTATTATTACAATTATTATTATGATTGTACCCTATAAATGTTTCCATTATGTGTATTAATTAGACAGACTACAAAATTCTAAAGTAAACAAATAGTTTCACATTTTAAATAAACATTTTTTGATAATTTAAAGACATCGAGGCAATTGCTCTATTTTCATTCATATAATTTCGTATAATCATAGAAAGACAAGAACAATCGATTTAATGTTTAATAATTATATTTTCATGTGTATAATACCCATGCAGGCAGAATTTTGTATATACTAAGTCTTCCTTGTGATTTATGGAATTTTCCCCTAATTATAGTCAGAGAGGAAAGCTTCCGTTCTTCATTTCAAGACAAATTAATTGTATCCATGGTGACATGTAAAAATGTATTTGTCCCGAGATTGTAGAAAAAGATGTACGCTGCCTTATTTAATCATAAACTTGGTTTATTGTTAACGTTTTTTAAATGTTGTATACCTTTATATATTTAAACAAAAATGACAAATATATTGTATATTTTAAAATAAATTGTAAAATTATTTTATTTCACAAAACGCATTTAAAAGGAGAACAATAGCGACTGTTCTAATGGTGCGTAGGACAAATCAATATAGGAATCACTACCTATATAGTTAAGATCGATATAGGAATCACCACCTATATAGTTAAGATCAATATAGGAATCACTACCTATATAGTTAAGATCAATATAGGAATCACTACCTATATAGT